>WOGN01001834.1:0-18080 GCA_015342105.1 Leptinotarsa texana
CATCAGTTATGACCCGTTTGTCCTCCTGACAAACAACAGTTGCAAGGGTAGGGGGGCTAGGCTCCAAACCTGTTCCAAACCAAGATGACTTCGACTGAAGCTTTGTATATAGTTAGGCTATATACAATGGTTAAAGTACTGTTTGACATTTACTTCAAAACTCAAGTCTACGGCCTTTTAGCATTCTACTGTGACTGTATTTTTGAAATTCAGTCTACAAATAAAAGTTTTTCAAATTATTTAATTTTTTGTGGGTGAAACACATTTTTAACTATGTAGTAGTAACTAGTACTGGATTCTGGATAAATAAATAGAGACAATGACATTGACACATAACCTCTATCAAACAGTCAGTCGTCAGTCGTAGCCGAGAATTTCATTCTGTGATTTCATTCCGTAGTCTCTCAACTACTAACTCGATCTCACTTCTAAACACTTAACGGAGTCAAATCGGCCATTGCAGTTATTTTGGAAAACCGATTCGAAGTTTCAGAAGTGTTTCCCGGGTGAGTAAGTTAAAATGTCTAATTTTCAATTGGTGAACTCTAATCATCAACTAGTATTGTACATTGTTTTCAAAATCCAGACTTCTAAACTTCAATATCCGGCTGAACAGCACGTTATTTTTTCAATGTTTTTTATAATTATTTTTGCAATACCAATTTTCTATAGGATACCTGAATTGTTGCCTATATAAAAACTACAATGAAAATTGATCGTTTGTATCTTATACAGCTGAAATAATAAAAAAACATTCGAAGAACAGATACTATTTCAGAAGTTAACAGATCCAACTTTTTGTATTAACCTCTAATTTTCAAAAATAGCACCTGTTTAAACTAAGTCACAAGGAAATGAACTAATAGTTTGCCAGGTTTGTAATACAACCCCTACAAATTTACATAAATATGGTGGTTGGAAGAAGATAATCCATCTTATCATTGTTTTCAATAGAAAAATTTAGGCAAACATTTTTAAGTTTTTTAGTTGTAACAAATATTTTCCAACAGGAATTCTATGGATTCCAACCTAAAATATGCAATTTACAATTTAAGACCATTGTCTTAAATTAAATCTGAATATGTTATATCAAGTTTCAAAAAGTCAAAAACAAAATAAACGAATAGAATAGGTACTTTTAAGAGAATTGTCGATATAAATATTCAGGGAAACATTTTCTTCTCATTGAAGAAATAATTTAACAAGGGAATTTGAACATTCTTCTCAAGATGCTGATCAAAGCCTGCAGTTTTTTTGATGTGTTGAGTTTGAAATAACATATTTTTTTTAAAACATATATGCATACAGATCATGTAATAAACAAAGAATCATTTGATTGCATTTTCAAACATTTCAGTTGGTGTGTCACAATAGGGGACTACTCTGTATGAGCTCTGTGAACATCTGTTGAATGTTTTTGGCAGCAGTTTAAATATTTGTTGCTTATTCATTAATTTCTCAGGAGCATTTGACTGTGTAAGTCATGAATTACTCTTCTTGAAAATGGAGAGTTATGAGGGTTATCACTTAAAGACTTCTGGAGTCTTATTTGTAAGGAAGAACCAAAAGAATAGTCATTTCTAGTATTCTACAAGTTTACCACTCAGCATAGAGTCAGGTGTTCCTCGAGGACCCATACTAGGGCTCTCATTATTGCTGATATATGCCAAATACTTCATGAACTACCTCCACAGCCTTCCAATATTCAAATGCAGATGATACAAATTCTGTTAAGCATCAGAATTTATTAAGCCTCACCCAAAGCACGCAATATCCCTATGAACAAATGGTATAGAAAAATCATCTGACTTAAATATGAGTAAAACAGCTATAATAAGTTGAAGAAAAATTGTTATCTATGGAGATTCGTTTTAACTTACTGTTACACGGAAGTCCTGTCGAATCTATACTACATTTTCTCCGAAGATATGTAATTTTGGGGAACGGGAAGGCATATGGAATTATCGCTCAGATAGTCTGGAGGCAATCATTTAAAAACAAATTAAAAGTTCTCGTTGAAAAAAAATTGCAACACCCTCAAAGAGTTTCGATTTTAATTTTCATGTTAGTTTCAAGAATGTTTGTGTATTATCAAAGAGTTCATTTAAAAGGTAAATTCAATGATAATGAAGTGCATAACCTTTGAAATATAATATAATCTCATTGAAAAAAAATATGATAATATAAATTGAAACAATTTTCACCAACATAGAAAGTGATTTTTGTATCTTGAATTATTGTAAATATGTATTTGATCTTGAAAACAGGACCATACCTGATTTTCAGTTTCATTTCAGATAAATAGGCCTATGATTGGCAACTATCTTACTTTATGAGAAATACAATAACTCAACATATTCTATTCGAAATGCAAATTTTTGCAATATACACACCAAGTTTCTAGGTAGTAATAAGTCAGAAAATCTAAGATGGCAACAAGGGAATCTTCATTGATCAGATTTTCCTGTTATATTAAGAAGAATATAAGGATAGTCATTTGAACTGTACTCCTGTAACCTCTGTATTGAAGCTCATGCCTTAGCGGCATCATTGAATATGAAGCAGCATTTGATGATGCCTTAGCGGCATCATTGATTATGAACCACTCAGCCAAAGTGTAATAATGACCCGAGTCTGGACTTTAGCCAGCATTAAAAACCACTTCCTTCAATAATTAAAAATGATGACTATTCAAAGTAATATTTTTGTGAATGAATGATTCATAACTTTACTTTTGCAATTTTATTTTGAGAATTTCAATTTCTAAGTAAAACATTTCAAAATAGCAACAATCCTGGTTTGCAAAAATTTAGGTTCTAAACCATAATCTAACAACATTTTTACATTCAATAACTCATGAACTTCCAGCATGGATTAAATATCAATGCAAACACTATTAGACTTGTCTTTTCGATAGGAAAAACTCAATTCAGTCACCAACTCAAATCCAGTCACCATAAACATTAATCGAATTTCAATGTCATCAAAATTTATAGAAAATGATTTGTATTACTCCCCCTGAAGAAGCATACAAGTAACAGTGCCTCAAAAACAAGACTACCCAAAACCCAAACTCTGTCATGAAACCAATCAATAAACCTTTTTCATTCATTCATTTATATGACTGTTGTCTTTTGTCCCACTCCCACATCTGATTGGAGGTAGTAACTTTTTTTTTTGTTATTGAAGAAATATCTTCTGAGGATAAACAAAGAATGTCTCAGATGCTGTGACGCAAAAATGTTACTTGTATTTTAATTATTTTCCTACATAGACTATGCCTCTGAAGACTGGGAAAGAAATAGTGTGTTATAACTATGGGAAGATGATAATACTTGAGTAAAGTACTAAATGTAGTATATTTATGGCAAGTCATTAATACAGAAATCCTTGTTTGGAGTTACAAAGATAAAATCAATTGCCTTCTGGTTCCTTTAGATACTTTCAGGGATGCCTTTGGCTTCTTTTGGTTTTCATTCTCCTTTATTTGTAACTTTGTAGAGGTTTCCGTTCAGTCTTATGCCTACCTTTTTTTCTTGACTTCATCAATTTTGTTGGTGGGGTTTTTGGATACCCAAATAATTGTCCTGGACTTTTAAAACCACTTCTTCATCAGTTTTACTATTGTCTGAAAGCTGATTCTCCAGCATTAGTGGCACTTTTGTCTTGTGTGGATTCTCCAGTAGTATAGCCAATTTTATTTTGTAATGGTTCCTCTCGACCGACACTCACTAAAAAGACACTTTCGTTAAAAATATGATTGAAAGGAAGTATGCCACATTTTTAAAATCCTGATTGAATACTACATGGGGTCATTACATTTTCCAATGCAGGCCCAATACATTCAGCTATTTTTAATATTGTGAAAGGTGTTCCTGTAGCTTTTCAGAACAGTATGGTGGCATCGTTCTATAGATGAATGACTCATGGTTATCTTGAATTAGAAGAGTTGTATTGGTTTTTGAACATTCTGAATGGTCTTGTGATGCACTGTTTGGAACCTTTGCTGTAGTAATGAACATTATTGGAGTTTTTTCCCCACATGAAATTGTTATTTTAATACCTTGGTGATAGAAACACGTGTGGAGGTGTTAAAATAACGATTTAGCATGGGGAAAAAACTTTAGTAATATTTCTAAATGGTGTATAAAATACTTTATAACGTAAACAAACTGTTTGCTAGTTATCCATCCTAATGGATTTTCAAAACCTCAAATTGCTGTAGGAGCTTCAATTAACATATGAGGCTTGAAATTCACCCTGTTAAACGCCATTACTGGACGTGAAGCAGTTCCGAAGATTGTGACACAGGTGACATAGAAGTAAAAGCCAATAAAAATTAAATTAGATTTGAATCAGCATGTCCTTACCAATACTCTCCATTCAACATCTGTTACTTTATTGATTTACTTCACTTCTTTTGGAGCTAAAATTTTGTCATATTTTTAAATCAGTGTTAAGTTGGCAACCATTTTTCAGCAGCCACTTCAATTCCAGCAGCCAAATTACCAGTGGCGAAAAAATTATAACTCACAACATCGCTATTTCTTAAAAAAAAAATAAATTTATATGCCATGTCAAAAAACACTCTCAATACCCCTTTTATCATTTTCAGGGGTTTACAAAGCTGATGAGAGGATGTAAATCTACCCTCGAATACTGTCACTTGAAATTCACTGGATGTGTCTCTTAAGAAAATTTTAGATCAATATCATCCATTTGCAGAGGGGTCGAAGGGGTGTAATCTACCTCCCAAATAATTGAAGTTCCATCATAAAAATACTGTCAACTTAAAATTAACAGGGTATGTTATAGTACAATTCCATAATAGTAGGCACTAAATTCACAGAAATATTGCAATGAAACAAAAACATTGTTGCCAAGTTTGTGGTTTTATATATTTCATCATTATTTTTCCTCATCTGTTTAGTTATAATTTCCATATGCTACTGCAAGAGACATATTAAGGCACAAACGTCAGTCATTTATGGGAATTTAGTGCCTACTATTTTAGAATTACGAACATTTCCGTATTGATATCCATTTATAGAGGAGATGAAGGGGTAAATCCACCTCCAAAATAATTCGTAATGAAAATACGGCTTGATATTCACAGGGTGTGTTGCGAGACATTATTTGGGGGGTGGATTACACCCCTTCAACCCCTCTGCAAATGGATGATATCAATATGAAGGTCGTAAGATGTTTCCTGGCACACTGTGAATTTCAACTTATGATGTACTGTTTGGAACCTTTGGTATAATGAATATTACTGGAGTTTTTTCCCAACACCAAATCGTTATTTTTAACAGCTCGACACGTGTTTCGATCACCAAGTGATCATCTTCAAAAGGAAGATTGAACTGTAAATGTGTGTTGGGAAAAAATCCAATAATATTCATAATTTTAAGCTGGCAGTATTTTTATGTTGGAACTTTCATTATTTGGAAGGTGGATTATACCCCATCATCTCTGCTGTGAATGTTCGTAAGATGACTCCCAACTCGCCCTCTGAATTTCAAGTTGGCAGTATTTTTCTAAAAGGACTTGTGTCCGATTTTCAATATTTGAGGGCAGTTTTACACCCTCTCATCCAATTTGCAAAACTCTGATATAAAAGTGTTTGTTTTCTGACGTGCCATATAAATTTTCGTATAAGAAATAGCTGTGTTGTAAGATATTATTTTTTCACTGATGCCACTGGGTAATTTGGCTGCTGAAAAATGGCTGCCAACTTTACACTGGTATAATCCTATATCGGATTAACACTTTCTTCCCCGCAATATACTAAACAAAAATATTTTAGTTAGGATGTATTTAAAAATATTTTGTTCCTCTTTGAGATATGTCTCATGGTGGTCCAATAAGCCATGTAAAATATAGGATTAGGTAATGAATGAAAACAGAAATAACCATAACCTACAAAATGTTGAATCAATATCTATATTGAACCATTCCATTTTTGAACTTATAATATTGAGATTTTCTTATATTATCCCTAAGTTAATCAGAAAAACTTTCCTTAGTACAAATATAATTTTCTCGATAAAAATTTAGTACAAATAAAATCTTTCTCAAACAACTGCAGAATCACTGCTGCTTGTTAATTGTCAATTATGCGACTTATTACAGGGCGGCATTTTTTTTAAGCACTGAATTCATGTTTTGCAACAAAACCATTCCATAGACTTAAGTTTGTTAAGATTAGACAAGGTAACAACAACAGGCATCTAGATGCCTATGGGAGTGTAGAAATAAGCAAACATATTAATATTATGAATAACAATGGTGGACCAATACTATGTAGCTTGTTGAAATAATATTTTAGTTATCAAATTTACCTGACTCCTAAATAAGTCAACATGTCTTGGGGTTTCCAAACTTATTGTGTGGCCTGTTTCCTGGTGGTGTTTTAAGATAGATGATGGTGGATCTGATGCAGCTGAAAAAGCAAATGCGCCACTGGAATCAACGAAGTCGCCCCGGAGCGCCAATTAATTTTTATTGTTGTTTTTATTTTATTTTTAACATTGTTTTAATAAATACATTTTATTAGTATAAGGCAACATTGTGAATTTGATTTCAGACAATTAAGATGCAGGTACCTAGCAGAGATACAACATTATATGTAGATTTAGTTTAATCTTCCTCTTGAAGTTGATCACTTAGTGATTGAAAACAGTCAAGGTGTTGAAAATAACGGTTTGGTGTTGAGATGTAAAACTCCGGTAATATTCACTAAATTCAAAAAATATAACGTCTTTATCATGGTACACCTGTCTCAAGGTGGCCTACCCACTTATATTGACAAATTCTTCCCTCAAGTGTATGCAGATGGTAACACGAAATAATGTTTCGCTATGCAATAGTAACTTCATCAAGTCGTAAAACGTGTTGCTTTTTTGTAAACGTGTGGAAATCTTTCAAACTGTTACTTGAAAAAGTTATACATTTTCATCAAGTATCGACCAATTCCATCATACATTTTATATAGGAAAGGGTAGAATAGCCATTTGCACTTCTAAGATTTTCTTTGATTTTCATAGAATTGTTTTCCAGCAGCTTGACTGCATTAACCTTTCTCGATTTCATATCATTTTTAGAAACATGTGGATTCTTTTTCCGATGACATTTCAGGTTAGCTTCCCAAATTTCTGCTACTGCAGTTGTCGGTTGATTGGTAAAACCACCAACTCTGACATATTAACTTGGCAAGTTAACTTGGGTGTCTGTCACTCCAATAGGTGGTTCCACTTAGTCTCGCTTGCGTTTATGCAGTTATTTTCATCAAGTACTTCTCTTGGTTAGTCACATTTTGTCCTCAATCAAGGACCTCCTGCCCGGGACTGACGATGCCAATAGGCTGAAAAAGCTGTCTACCGGTGGCTCTCAAATTGAAATCAATATGGGGATGATCAGTAAAGTTTCAGTGAAACCATGAGAGTGGAATGAATAATTTCTCACAAATAGGGTAGGGTGGTCGACAGTGGATCACCAATTTTTCAAACCCATATATCTCCAAAAATAATACATGAAGGTCGTTGATATTTTGCGGAAACACGGCAATTTAAACTCGGTCCTATCACAAGCAAAATATGAAAAAAAAATTACTACATAATGATTCAGTGTTGACCAAAGATGGTCCATAGTGAATCGGCCTACGGTTTACAGTGGATCAGTTACCAATAATAAAAATGTCGCCTAGCGGTCCCGCTGATTGTTGGGTTCAGAACGATGAATCTTATATCCTGTTCTCTGACACACGCCAGGCCAACATATCTAGCATACAAAATTGTTGCTACGATTCAATTTTTAATCTAAGAAAGCCGACATAATATTCCATATTGAGATTCGAAGTGTCGAAAACCTTTGCAGTGTAGAAAACCTTTCGTTTTCTTGTACAAAATAGAACGAGCACAAATTCTTCTAGTTCTGCTTGACGAGCTGAGGATTTTTTCAAACGCTCTTCAGTCAACACGTTTTCTTCAACTTCCACTTCGTCTTCTTCAAACCATCATTGTCATTATCTTGACACAATACCCTTTCATCAAAGTCTTCTTCTGAATCACTTTGCAAAACTTGGCGTTTTACCTTTTTTTCTTTGGCTTCTTTTCTACTTTTAGTTGCTTTTCTCGCCGTTGCTATCTCATTTTTTCTAGAGTGTCGTTGGCAACGATACTTTTTCCTAGCTTTTTCTTAGTTTTCTTTTGTTGGTTTTAGGTTTGGCTTTCAATGGTGCCCTGAATTGTTCGTGTGATACAAAATTACTGTTGTAATTGGATGGTCCATCAACAGCATCATCGTGTGATTCCATATTACCTGCGCCAATATTAGACTGGACTGGAATCAGGTTGGCTGTCATCGGTCGATCTATCACTGTGTTGGGCACAGTGACAGGCTTGCCTATCCAAGGGCTACATTCTCGCTGATGTATGAGAATGAAGTGTAACTATACTTAAGTAGGATTCGTGGTCTTCCATTATTAAAATACTGGAATTGTCCGGCGTGCTGTGGCTGTGCTTGATAAAATGTTCCATTACTTAAGCAAACAGCTCACTGGTCATCCATTTCGAAAAAGTTCTATCATTCTAACTGCATAACTTGCTGCAATAAATATGCAGCAAGTTATGCATAATGTTTCTTTCTCACCGCTGATTACTTTGGAAAAGTTTTTGTGCCCTTGCGTCCCAATGACTCTCTAGTAGGGTTTAAGAATCGTGGTCGTTTCTGTTTCATCTTAGTTGTATATCTGAGTTCCACAGACTACGTGTACTACGCTGGATTATTTTTTGTAACTTTTCGAAAAATGTTTTGACAGTCTCTTCATTAAAACCTGTTGTCCTTGCGATGCTGCAAGCTTTCGGTTTTTCAAGACCTAGATCGGAATGCCGTTGGCGAAAACATCAACCCCCGCAAACTTATCTGCTTTCCAACTGAGTGGCATTTTGAGATTACTAATCATTGCCATTTGATAAGCTACTTGACGACAATCTTTTGATGAAAGACCGTAAATTAATAGCGCACGTTTTCTGTAATAGATTTTCAATATTTCTTGCTAGTCGGAAAACACTATATAATTCACATCATAATTTGTAATTAAACGCAGCTGCACATAGGGTTCAGCAGCCGCTCGACTCTCATTATAACGTTGTAATGTCGTGAAAGAAACATCAATTTCTTTCGCAGCTTGGCGGATACTCAGACCTCTTTGAAATAATTGAAACGAGGTTTCTATCTGGGCCTCGGTGTGCTTGCCTATCTTTCTCTCGAAAGTTTTTCTTTCTGTAATAAAATTCACAAAATTTTGCATACAAAAACTCATTTGTAAACCCTGTAATCGCAACCCCATTAGTGTGGATCATGATCCACTGTTAACCATGTGAATGGCAGGTGGCATTCAAGGAACTCACTCGAACAACTTATTTTTTGAAATAATAAAAATATCCAGAACTATTATAGAAGAACTGATGAAATTACACATGGCGATGTTTTCTGATGTGAATTCACGTTGTTTTTGGGTTATGGTTTTAACTAGCTGTTGTACGGGTCCAAGATATAAACATAGATATGGATGCTATCGAGTGTCTATGATATAAATCAAAAATCAAACAATTTGTAAACACAACACTTCAAAAAAGGGGCAAACCGTGGACATGTGTTTCTAGCTATTGGCCTCATCAGCGCGGTGCAGCCAAGTGCAAAGATGGGTAACGCTTGTTTGCCGAAAATAAGAAACAACACATACGCACGGAGTCAACAACAGGAGACAACAGCACAATTGTGGTTCCAGTTAGAAGACCTAGAATTCCCAGGCTACATTTAATATGACTCGGATGTTACGCAGGTAGCTGCCTACGTGGTCATGTTAGATGTAAGCTGGGAATTCTAGGATTTCCAGCTGGAACCATAAATGTGCGGTTGGTTCCTGTTGTTGACTCCATGCGTATGTGTTGTTTCTTATTTTCGGAAACAAGTGTTGCCCATCTCTGCACTTAGCTACACCGCGCTGATGAGGTCAATAGCCAAAAACACGTGTCCGTGGTTTGCCCCTTTTTTGGAGTGTTGTGCCCCCGAATTGTTTAATTTTTGATTTATATCATACACACTCAAAAGCATCTATATATGTATATATATTCAGATTTTTCATGCACAGTAAATTTTGAACATATGCTTATAGCAACTCTCTTTTGTAAAATATCACGAAGAATCGCCTCTTGAAATTACTTAAGAAACATCTCACCCTAAAGATAAGTAAGCAATCTCGGATGAATTCATTTTGTCCTGTTTCCACTGTCTCATATAAAAATCATTTCACTTACGTTTGTAAATTCGGCACTTGGTTTCGCATGTGATAAGACGGGAATTATGGTTTCCTCTGTGTGACCTCCTATAACTGGTACCATAACACATTCTGGTTCAACTGCTTGTATTTGAGCCACAAAGGTATTTGCCCTGACTGTATCAAGTGAAGTAATACCAAATACTGTGTTGGGATTGAAAGTTCCAGCTTTTTTCAGCACTTCACATGTCATTGGCACTAAACTATTGACTGGGTTAGTTCCAATTGCCAAGAATGCCTTTGAAGTTATAATAAAAAATATTCGTCAATAAATAATAAAATCTGAATAACGATGCAAAGGAATTATTGAATAGTGAGTCTTCAACTTGAATCCCCTTTTTGTTATGGAATACATTCTTTTCAAGAAAAATGTTTTTATGTGGAATGCTCGAATTTAACAAAAATTAGAAAAAATTCTCATGATTGTACCCTTTCAAAACTGGTATTTCATTGGAGTAAGATATGTGCGCCCAACAGTTTCCAGTGGTTAAGCCGCTTCACCGCTGAATGTGTTAGAAGGTATAATTGCTATATCCAGCCTATAGATAGATGAAGTTAAGGCAATTTAATTTTAAACGCATTTTCATGTAGTATTCAGCGCCTCGTTTTCCGCTATTTCATGCTGAACGCTTGCAATGGAATCAACTATCCTAATAATATTGTAAATTACACCCTATTTTCGATAAAAAAAACTCAAGAAACAGCAAAATGTTGAACGAATGTTCATTTTGTGTTGAGGAAATCAAAGTTTTATCGGCCTGTTTGTGGGCACTTTCACATCTGTTCATGATGTTTAAGTATCATTAGTCTTTAATTTTTTTCCAATTTTTAAGACGGAGGTAGATTTTAACATCTGAAACATATTATGGAAGGTGGAACTACCAAAAAAAGGTCGATGAAAAGTAAAACATTACATCTATAAATAGATATATGATTTTATATTATTTAACAGAAAAATCAATTGAATTTTGAATAGTGAGCTATATACCTTTGGACAATGTCGAGCGATTTGTGTCGTGATTTCCTGTATCGTATGTGCGTTAGGAGACCACATTTTTTCATATGGTAATAAATCTGATTCTGGAGCAGCAGCTAACACAACAACAACTTTGGAATTCTAAAAATGTGTGTTGTAATTTTTAGTAAATTTGCTGTTTTATTTTAAGAATACCTACTTTCAGAGCAGAAGCATAATTATCTTTTCCTGTAAATGCGGATACTCTACAATTTGTATCAATGTGATTCAATTCCATGGCAAAACCACTAGTTGGATGTACATCATGTACACATAATTCATCTATCAAAGGAGACTGCTTCAACATGAGGCTCAATGGTTGACCAATCTTTCCTGAAATGTATCGACAAAGAATTTATTTTTTATTATTAACAAATAATAATATATTATATAAAACCTCTCAACTTCAGAAAAAATCAACCATTTTGCGAAATTTTTTGTTATGTTTAAATTGATTATCCAAAACCTATTCTGTAGAAAGATCTGTAGGGAGTTAGAATACCTATGAAAGAACTATTTTCTAATAGATCGGGGAGTGTGGCATAAGATGAGTTTCTTATCTTGAAAGAAACAGAGTCAATCAGGAAAGTCCTCCATACCACTCTACATCTCTAAATATCAATGACATACCACATAGGATTTCATTAACGATTCTACCAACGCGTTGCAACGAGAAGGCGAAACGTTCCTAGTTAATATCTCCATTTTCGACTAGAGTTAACCAGCCCGGATAACCAAAGTTCGAATTTCACTTATAGCCATGAAAATTTAAAACTTCAGAAACAGAATAGTCAGGAATTTAAAATCGATTCAAGAAAGGGAGGGCCGGTATGGGAAAATCGGAAATCGTGAAAAATTTAGAAAATTCCATTTATGTTCGATACATGTAAATGCCATCTTACACTGCTTGAAAAATGTCATTATTTTTTATATCTTTTTAAGTAACGCCAGCTGAGGAATTGAAACAAAATTGACGAATTTTGTATTTTTTAAAATATATCTAAAGTTAACCTGGATTTTTGAAATTTTAAAACATCATTTGAATTAACTCTGAAATGGTTCACTTTCCTAACTCAACGGATTTGGATTTTCCAAGTTTTTTGATTTTCCCATGTTACTGGTGGATAGGTACCTGAAGGATAGATGTAAATTCGGCTTTGAAGTTCGTTCTTATTTTTAGTTGAAAGGACCGGTACCTGAAGGTGAGAATTTGACAGGAGGTTTGAGAGTTACTTCTCACATTATTAGTCCTGGAATATTAGTTAAATAAGGGTAATTATCTCGGAATTAGAGATAGTCAGCTATAAAGTTGTATGAATCTTTATTTTGGCATCCTGAAACTTGTCTCAAAACCTACTTATCATAGGGTGTCTGCGACTAGATATTCCAAGGTCAAAAGTCAAAAAATGTTTTTTCGGGTTTCGTTTCGTGTTTTTGTTCCTCACAAGGATCATTTTCACAATGTATCGGCAAAGTATCTTTTGCCATCTTCCGGTGATCTTTGCAGTTTAGAGCTAGACTAGTTCCAAGAACCAATTTATCCCTGTCTCTTTGGTTTTCGGAGACATCGAGATGTAGTTAATTATGATGCATCTGTGGATGAAGAGCAGTTTTTCTTGTCGTCTTTATTCCTAAGAAAGTCACAGTTTCCTTCCATATATCTGATTAGAATTTGAGGCCCTGATCCTAGGGTACTCCATGTCTGGCAATTAAGTTCTACAACAAGGCTTCTGTCACCGATTATGCCTTTCGGTTGGGCAATTTGGAGAAATAGTCCATCGCAACCATAAAGTACTTGTTACCGGATGTAGTCATAGGAAGTGGTCCCAGAATGTCAACTGCGATTCTCTCGAAAAGGCACCCACTGAGGTACTGTTGCAACCTTCCTCTTTGCCTTGTTCTCAGAGTCTTTCTCGAAGAGCACAATTCTATTCACTCCGAAATGCCCTTCCGGCGACCATCGTGGAGCAGTTTGAGTATATTCGCGAAACATGTCATTCAAATGATTATCTGGAATTTGTGGGTTCATCCATCCGAGCTTTCCCATTTCCGAGTGAGTAGATCATCTCGAATGTACATGGAGGTCCATTGGAGCCATCAACACTGTTCCTGCTGGTCAGGTTTGGAAATCTCTTGACATTCCGGTCTCACTCTCTTGTCAATCCATTCTCATACAGTATTCACGGCCGGAACCTCCTTCTGCACTACGATGATATCTTTCCTCATTATGAAAATAGTGTCACATTAGAAGTCTGTTAACGACTGTGCCACACCCTGGTCAGGTGATTCCTCACATATTCTGTCCGTATCCCAGGACAAGGGACCTTGTTGGTTGCTACCTTCCTGCCAAAGCAGAGGGACTTAGGGAAGTTTATCTCCCCATCAGAGCTGTCCATAAAGAAGTGTCTGCCCGATACCTTCTGACGTCTGGTGAACAGTTCTTTTCCTGGTAACTGGGTATCCCTGTCCTCTAGATGTCAGGCACGGTCTTCTTGAGAGGCCATCTGCGTTTCCGTGACTCTTTTCCGATATCGAATTTTAAAATCATAAGTTTATAACTATTCGTTCCAGCTGGCTATTTGTCCTCCTGGGAGGAAGTTGAAGAGCCAAGTCTGACCTGATCAAGAATTTACGGCCATATGAAAAGGAGTGGTAGCGATTCACTTTCTCGTACTTTGTACGAGAGAGTACTGCTCCAATTCCATGTTGCCACTGGTCAAATGGAGTTCTCCTCAGTCAAGATATGCAGCGGTCTGGCAATTTTTGTCCTTCAGGAAACGCCGTTAAAAGCTATAGAGTTCACTATAATGTCGTCAACATAGACTGAGCACGATGGTTGAGAAAAGTCTCAAGGTTTTCAGTGTCACTATTTTCCGGTTTCGAAGGCCGTGGATTTTTGTAATTTCATCCTAACGTTACGCTAACGCGAGTGGGTAGCTTCTTAAGAGGTTCATACATCCTGAATTAATATTCGATGACTCAACTTCAGAAAAAAATTACAAAAATCCATGGCCTTCGAACCCGGAAAACAGTGACACAGACTAAGCATGTTTTCCAGGTGGGTTCCTTCAGCACCAACTCCATCTAGCGTTCAAATATCGTGGATGCATTGCATAATCCAAACAGTATAAACTTAAACTGATATAATTGCCGGTCGAAAAAACAGTCTTCTTTTTATTCTCGGGGTGAACAGCCACCTGCCAATACCCTCTTTTCAGATCTAATGTTTAGAGAATCATCTGCATTCAGCTAAGATGTTCAAGGTGTCATCTGATGACATCGTTAAGCCTCCTGTAGTCTACGCAGTGTAGTCTCCAGTGACTGTTTCCAGAACGGGTACTACTGATTACTTCTCTAAACTGCTTCGTTTGGAAATGTTGGTTCTCATTACTGACCACGTTGCTCCAGTATCGACGATGAAAGGGCACTGATGATTATTCAGAAATCCGTCGACAATTAAGCTGTTCCTGTTGTGTTCTATCATGGAAATCGAATACCTGGGAGCCTGCGATCCAGCAGCCAATATAAGTACCCGTCCTAACACTTGTTGATTTGTTTTCCAGTCCCGATGCTCTAGTTGGGATAATCCCGAACGCCAGAGTCACCTTTCGTCGAATGTTGACCGTGACCGAAACCCCCGGCATAAATGTCCCTCTTTGACGCATTTATATATTGCCTTGGTTGCAGTTCCATTCATCAAATATTTCTCAAAAAGTTTCTCTTGACCTACCATGAGTCGATTTGTTCATTCGTCTTCCTTTTCGTTGAATGTTTGTTGTAGCCGCGAAAATTTTTGGCAGCTTCAAATTCTAGGGCATAAATGATGGTCTCATTATTTTTTTATGACGTGCTGTCCTCAGCGAATGCTGCAGCTCCGTGTCACGAACCCCGTCGATGAAACTATGGACACCAATCCAGTGGGTGAAGTTATCAAGTGCTTTTGGGTAGGCGAGTCTTTCCAACCTTTGGATTTCAACCTCAAACTCCTGTACTCCTTCCTCAATATGAGAGCTTCTCATTTTCCACCCATTTTTCCACATTGGCCTCAAATTGTCTGCGATTATTTGACCAAGAAGATACGCCATCGAAGATGAGACTTTTAATAAAACTACTGCTAGGAAGAAGTACCAGGAAAACCTCTTCTAATATTTTGTCAACTCCTTCAAGCTTCTTTTTAAACCCCCCATATTGTTGGCTGTGGTGCTCAGTGAGACTCCACTGGACCTAATAATTCCAATCTAGTTAGGACTAAATACCTGCCTTATTCAAATAACGGTATCAAATTTCAACCAAATCGGTGTAAAGATATTTTTGATATTTTATAAATATCAAAAGTTTTTTCAAAAATTCAGCGCCCTGTATCTCAGAAACAAAGCAACACAGGACATATGTCCATAGGATTTCTTTTCTTAAAACGACCCTACGGTTTCGTACCATAGTTAGGAAACACACTTTATATGATAATCGAAGTATCTCGAATCCGATAGGGAATTCGAAAAAATCTATTGAAGCGACTCGACACCTAGAATAATCGCGAAGCGCCAGTCGAGTTGAGTACGATCTCAGCCACGTCACAACTGATTTACGACGACCAGCGGCGACCGGCATTATTATTTTAGGGAATGATTCACAACAATATATTACGAATCCATTCATATTCATTTGCTTTTACAAAGCCCCATTATACATATTTTGATGATATAAATAGGCCCCTGCGGGGCCTATTTCATCGCAGGTCTGGGGAGAGTGAATATAATATTTGAAATAGGAGATTCAGTGTTCACTGTCGAGGAGACCTAATTTTCATATTAGTCGAGGAATTTGTCGGTAGTACTCTTCAAATAAAGTACATAACTTTTCGATAATGTGCAGATATCCAAACACCAAACTAAAACTATTTGCACTTGACGTGCGTTTCGTCAATAAGGTTAGCATTTTTAGGATTGAAAATTGGCACTTTGATTGAAGTTCACTTTGTTGCTGAAATTCAAGTGGAACAAAAGTTTTTCCTGCTTACAGTTTGGGGAGTGGGACTTTTTATATCTTTGATTTTGATAATTCATTAAATTGAATTCATATTATGCAAAAGTATATTTCTCATAGTTGATTTTGATTGTGTAACCTGTATCATTTTCATTTCTTGATTCATCTCTCAAAAATTCTTTTTTGAAAGACTCGCACTGGGGCATCCTTCAAGAAAGGAAAAGAGGTTCAAATATTACATCAAAACTAGATACCTCTTTTCTGGAATTTTAGTTTATCTATAAATGTATAACTCAAAGGGGTACTTTAATAGTAACACAATTTTACGTCATCTAAAAGCTTCTCGCGTAAGACAGTGATGGCGAATAAATGCGTGCGTGCATATGTTGTGTGAAGAATTAGTATGAAGAATCAGTATTTAATTACTATTAATTAATATTTGTCATAAACACCTTTGTTTCTTGGGATTTATAAAGATTATTATTAATAAATACATTAAAGTGAGAAACTGCAAATATTCATAATTAATTTTAAACTCGGCTGAATTCATATATAGGTATCCTTTTAGATAAAATTTTCGCTTTAAATAGGTAGACGACAAAAGTACCAATCGAAAATACGCCCTCCGTTACATGTATTAATTATAATTTGTCAACTAAAACAGTAGATTCTTCTTTTTTATTTTTATGTTGTGTGGTATGATTACACAGTATAATATTTCTGGAGGAATCAAAAAAATGAAAAAAATTCTGATGTAATTCACCCTTATAGCCTCTTTACAACAATATTTCCGTAGATATCAAACACTTCGGACTTCTTACCTGCAGCTCCAATTATAGTTACTTTAACATGGTTTGGATTTGAAGAGAAACTCCTAACTGTTTGAATTGGACTTAATCCACCATAAACTTTTTGTAGAAATATTGGTTTAGTGTTGAAATCTAAAACGGAACTAGAAAAAGATTCACGAATTTTGTTAATAGTATGTATTGTTTTGAGCATTTTTAAACTGGAAATTTGGACAACTATTATGAAAAAGTGACATTGACTCAAATGAACAGATCAAAATCATATTTGACAATGAAAGTTCAACATTTTAAAATTATTTGTAGTAATACAGGGTTGGTCCACAAATGAGTTTATTTGATAATTTTATGGAAAAGATAGTTTACATTTGATTCGATAAATTAAATTTTGCATCTTAACAAATCAACATTATTTTTAAGCGGTTCGTCTATAAAAAAGACTTTGTACTTGGAAGGCATGAGAATTGTGAACAGTGATAAAGGTTGTTCGATTGATGACTTATTAATTTTTTAGAAATTCATGTTGAATATAGAATAAAAGAAATAATTTTGTCTAGTTTCTACTGTGTTTATTTATTCGTTACGACCGGTTTCGGCTTATCAGGCCATTTTCAAGTAACTGAAAATGGCCTTATAAGCCGAAACCGGTAGTAACGAATAAATAAACACAGTAGAAACTAGACAAAAGTATTTTCTTTATTCTATATTCAGTGAGAAATGTTATATGCCAAACAGTCCAATGTTTACGTTCATATTGGATTCGGTAGACGAGGTCATTAATCTTTTTCATGATTTTGTACGGACCTTCCCACGAGTTCCGCAACTTCGGTGATAAAACACGACGCCGTTTAGGGTTGTACAGCCAAACTAGGTCACCGATTTCGAATTCTCCACCATTCGCCTTGATGTCATAGGCTTTCTTCATCCTGTCGCTGGC
>WOGN01001835.1:0-18077 GCA_015342105.1 Leptinotarsa texana
AGTGCAAGATAGTGGCCATCATCGACCTGAAGTCAATGATATTCCATAACTGAAAATTGGAATTCTTTCAGAGTATTTCATTCCTCTTCCTAACTTGGAGCGAACAACATAATGTAACTCCATCTAGTGGACGTGGTACTAACCAATTCCATATTCCATATCCGTAATTTGCCGATTCCTCTGAATAAGGAAGAAACACTTTCTTATTTTTCAGTGGGATATGCTTGAAGACTGGCAGTAAACAAATCTAAAAAATAAATTTCAAACTGTGTATGTATATCCGAACTGGCTTGAACTTTTGAAGTTCGTTTCTTTAGATTTTATTACTGCCAGTCTTCAAGCATGGCCCACTTACTAATAAGAAAATCTTTGTGGGGTTTTATAAAGAAATTGAGGAGAAAATTGTTTGAAGTGCGGCTGATCAGTTTGTTTCTGGAAATGAGTCTGTTGTGATTGATTTGATCTTTCCATAGGTGGTTAAAAAGTTGGTGTTGATACAGGTTGAGAAGAATTTCTCTTTTCTTCATTTACTAAAGACAAAATGTTCTTCCTCGATAAAATATTTAACATCTTCCAAGAAATTGGAGTTTTTCAATCGTACACTTATTTGAATAATTGCTGGGAGGTATTTTAAGAATGTAATCAAAACTGTTTTTTCAATATATTCAATTTGTGCGACTTTTCATTTTTTTTTCATCACTTCTGTATTATGTATTGAAGAAAAAATCAAACTTCTCAAATACTGGCAACGAACACTAAAGTTATAAATTTTCTTTGATTGTGGTCTCGAACTGTATAGTTCCTGTAATGTACAATTAAAAGATCGATGTTCAGAAAATGAAATTTTTAAAATCTTTCACTTCAATTCGTCTATCTAATTCAGTAGGACTCGAAATCAAGGTGAGAGCTTTTCCTCTAAGTTTATTTATTATTGATCTACTGTCATGTTATTATTAAGTTCTCATGGATTTCCACTAAATGAATAACATCCAAAAAAGTCTCTTAACTGTTGGTGATTTATCACAGCCGTCATGTTTGTTTCAGTATTTGAATTCAAAGAAGATAAATTCAAAATTAGATTCTCTAAATTCAAAATTAGATTCTCTAAATCCAAAATGGTAGGATATTGTATAAAAGACTGAACGTGGGAGCCGGTGGTTGTGGGTTTCTCTGTTTGTTTTTTCTACGTCGTCTTCTTTTGGAACCAGTCCAGGAATATTCGGTTGTCAGCTTTCTTTTGAATAGTCGGTCCAAGGATCCGCCCTGTGTGCCGCAGGAGAATATTCAGTCCGCTGAGGTACAGTGCGGTTTGTGGTCGTCTTGTAGTTCCTGTCAAAAAATTTTCAATAACTAGGCAGTTATTTTGCTTACTGTCTGTACAGTGATTCTACCGACTGCGCCAATTACATGGTGCTTTCAGCAGTGGTAGTTCTTAGAAAACACACTTTTAATGACTATGACTACTTGAACTCAACACAAATAAAAGTTATTCGTACTTACTAAGCGTTTTATTCAACTAGAAAGCTGGCCACAAAATGAGCTCATGTTTACAACATAACAAATGTTTATATAGAAAAGCTATAACATTGTCAAAGGAAAATAGATAAAATACGAGAAAAACTCGTATTAAGCTATGATAATTCTCGAGTAAAATTCATAATCATCAAATGTATTTCCCAGCAATGCTTAAGAGGTTATCGTCGTAGAAAACACATTATACAATACAATTATTCATAAGAGAAAAAAAGGATGTCAGCAATTCATTGTTAAATTGAGTTAAAAAAAAGAAATATCAGCAATTACCGTTTTATCTTCTGATGTATACACAGAGAGATACACAGAGTAGTCCAGAGTTGGCCCGAGGAATACGTAACTATTTCGTAGCTTTGATAACGATAGTGTATGTATCTTGATTGCAGCGTCATGGGCGGAGGTGTGTCTGATGAGGATTCAACTGGGGGGGTTAATTATTTGTTGAATTCATGGAGAGGTAGATTGGGGTTATGGTATGGGGTAAGGTGTTGGAGACTGATTTTTTCATTGGGATTCAGTGTGGGATTCATTAGCTGGCTGTCTCCATCATTCTAAGAGAAGCCACAATTGGTTGTTTTGTTGACTGAAATGTTATTTGTCGTATATAGTCGAATGAGAAGAATTATTTGCCGTGAATGGGACCGCCAATGCGGTGTAGTTTTTAACTTTGTCGAGCCGAAGAAAAAGCAAATTCAAAGTTTTGACGTTGTTCGTGAAGAATGATGTAGTTTTTTCGAATGAAGAACGAAGAAAATGATCTCACGGGCAAGTATCTGCAGGAAAGTTGTGAAAAATACCCAAAATACATGGAATTGTTTACTTCAACGAGTTTTTTTCTTGGAATGATTGCGACATAGTAGTTCCATTCGTGAAAAAATATGCAGTTTGTGTGCACTGAAATATTCCAGACGTGAACTTGGGTTGATGTTGATAGTTTGAAATGCGATAATTCCAAAAACTACAAGCGCAAATGGCGTTGCGAGTGCACGCTGCTTGCTGACGGGTGTGATGGCGCTGGTACTGGAAATTACGCGTAGGATATTTGGATAGTGTATGAAATTGTGGAATAATTGAAACAAGTGTGGAGGGCACGCCCTAGTATTGCGTTTTTCTGCCACACCAACATGTTAGTGTGTACGAGTGGATTATTGAAGTAGAAAAGAAAAATGGTTTTGAGAGACTCGATTGGATATACGGAATCTAGTGATGAAATATAAACTAGGAGAAGTCGTCAGAGTATAAGCTCTAGCGAAAGACTTGGAATTTCACATCTCTGTAACATGTTTTACTAATTGTTCATTGATAACTCATATCCAGATCCTCTACTCAAGAAAATCTTATTTAGTATCTCTACCATAGATATTAATACTACTAATTTGATTTTTTCTTCAAATATTACTACGAATGGGGCTAATGCACTTTTCTTGATTTTTCACTTCTTTACCGTTTATGAGTGATATCAGACCTTGACTTGCTAGGATTTTTAAGGATTTAAATGTGAAAACCTACAACAAAACTTCAACTTCTATCAATAATTCATTCCTAACTTCAAGATGAAACTCTCATCAATCTGCAGTCGGAATTAGTTTTTTCAATCCCCTGCCATAATTGTTACAATGAATATATAGGTCAGAAGTCGAGATTACTGAAATACCGTATCTTTCATCACATAAAAGTGATAGTAGAATACATCAGGAGAGATGTGCTCTTAGTAATCATGTCTGTAAAGAAGGACACTCTCTCTATGAATTGAAGAGTAAAAGAATTTTTTCCTGGAAATGGTTTTCACCTCTCAATGGGCCAATTTTTTAACAAACACCTCAATAAAATATACGGGATTCTCCTCAGTCTAGATAATAACTTTCAACAATTTTTGATAGTTCTGAATTTTTGACTTGATGGAATGACTTTGACTTTAACGATTGACTTGGGTATTGAGCTGGTGAATATGTGGCGAGAGCGTTACGGAAAGTGTGTTTGGACGAGGTGAACAGAAGTTGAGAGGGAGGTATAAATTGGTGAAGATAAAAATTGAGGGAGTTACGTTTCATATATTACAAGATAGAGAGGTACGAGCACATATTTACGGTCGAATAGGGTCTGAAGAATTAGGAGAAAACTTTTACATGATAATTTCGCGTCCGAAGATGAATAACTATTGCTAAACTCTCTACAAAATAAATTAAAACTACAAATGAATAATAACCGAAATGAGTCTACCTCAAAAATGCAGCTTTTTATAGATTTCTTTCTAATTTTCATACTCAAAACCTATTGTCTTGGTCTCACAATCTACTACAGTAATTACTGATGTATCGGATAATGAAAATATGTAATAAATTGAAATAAAGAATATATTCAAAAAATGTTAATTTATCAATGAAAACCCATAATTAATTCAAATTCATGACTCAACTTATAAAGAATTATTACAGTACGATTCATCTAACTTTGTTCGCTAGTGTGATATGAATCTACTGCAATTAAATATAGAAGATATCAAAAATTTACTCATTTCCTAAAACAAAAAACCCATACGGCCATAGTAAATTAAATCAATCAATCAGAACTCTACCCAAAAATGTCATTTAAATGCCATATTGCATATATTACTACTAAAGCACTGAATATGTTAGGTTTCATTCTTAGATTTGCAAATGAATTATCTCTCACTTCAATAAAAATCATATATTGTTCAATTGTCAGATCAATAATCGAATACAATTCCAGAATTTGGTGCCCTTCATATCATGTGGATATTGATATGTTTGAAAGTGTTCAAAATAAGTTTTTAAGGTACTCTGCATATAAACTAGGATATCATATTGGTAAATATGACTATAAAATTATATTGGACAATCTTAACGTGAATATTCTTCCTCATAGAATATTAAAATCAGATCTTACACTAACTCATAAAATAATCAATGGTAACATCAATTCTCCGGAACTTGTCGAACTTATGTGAATCCAAGGAGAACAAGAAATTCTGATATCTTCAAAGTACCCTTTTGTAACATCAACTATGGCCGGAATGAATCTTTAAATTTAAAAATGAACACCTCATTCATGAAAATAAATACCATTTATGTTGACTCATTTCAGAAAGAGTGATCCCACCCCTATTTTTCCATGAAATATAAACCTGTTTTTGCCCAAAATTGAACAAAACCAGAAAAATATCTTGTGGTCAGATGACTCATAACTCTCTCGATATCATGTATAAAGGGATTTATTTTCGGAAACAATCGGAAAGGATAGGACAATACCAGTGATCTGAATATATAACTTCTGCAGAGATCTTCATATATCTAGACTTTTCACTGACTGCATCTTATGATTTGATCTTCACAAATTCATTTTCAGAAATATCACGACATGTTTCGCTATCACAGTAGCTTTTTCGTAGTAAATAACATACAAAAAGTGAATTATTTACCCTAATTTTCATATATCCCGCATAATCACCATTGAGTACTACCTACTCAGGTGTAGTTAATTAAATTACTATGAATGATTTAGCGAAGAAATATATCCAGAATTTACCCTTTTCGCAGTAGGCTAGGTTTCAGGGTGTCACTCGGGCTAAGTACTGCGAACAGTGCGGACTATGAAGATCTATACCTGTCCCAAAATGAATATCTGCTATCAGAAATGACTAAACACAGGGATATCTTCACCTTGAATGTGTCACGCTGTATATGAGAGAAAATAATTCATTAAGAAAGTGAGCAAACCGGACACGTATTTCTGGCTACTTAGCCTTCGTCAGTACGGTACAGCCGAGTGTAAAGTGTAGACAATACTTGGTAGCAAAAAAGGGTTAAAAACAAACAAGCGGATTCACCCTCAGGGGCCAACTGCGAGTTTGTGGTATCGCCGAAAATCGTTGTGATTACAAGAACTACTCCCAACTAAGTCAAAGAGTGCAACTGTAGCAATAGCAACACCCATCATTCTTGTTTCATATAATAAATGATTACTTACTAAAGAGGCTCAGAACATTCTCAGAATAAATAGTTTTACCACAAGAAACAGTTCAGTTTTAGTCATCCCCAAACACAAATCTTCCATTTTCACCCGCTGCTTCTCGTATAATGCACCTGAACATTACAAAGTCCTAGTCTCTTTTCAGTTCCCGACCTTGGCAATACAAAAAGTAATTTTCTACAGTGGTTGCATACATTTTCTGATATTCCGCCTTGGTTGATATTCCGTCTATTCACCTTCACACTGAATTATATGGGGAACTTTTTTAATGTCCATTTGTCGAAAAAAATTATTCCTGATAAAAATCGATACATTTCGGGAAACTTGTATTTGAGTTGTCAAAATTCTAAATTTCCGAAGGGTAAACAAGGGAGAATACATACTATTGGATGCAGCAACTTTATGCTGGTAAGAGTGTGTGGAGGAATTATGTATGCTTCAGAGATTATTGAATATTCCACCGTCTGATAGGGAGTTCCAGAAAGATCAGAATTTGATCAAACAAATCGCGGTTAATAACGGTTATAAAGTAGATATTATAAACGCCATTCTTACCAAAAAACTTCAAAAGCAAGCCATGGACTTGATACGATAACGTCAGTTGTAGGACATTGGCATATTTGAGTGAACAAACCAGGAATATTGCCAGTTTTTTGAAGAAAGAAGGCGTAAACGTAGCTTACAGAACGAATAATAATCTAAGTGAATTTATTGAAAACAACAAACCCAAAACTTCGTTGCTGGATAGATCAGGAGTATATAAGCTGGCTCTTGTCCAAAACTGTATATTGGCCAAACTGGAAGAACATTTTCCCAAAGAATTAAAGAGCATGGAAGTAGTTTTGTGAATAGAAAAACCAATTCCACATCAGAAGGAAATGAGTTCAATCATGAATACGATGTGTTACATTTAGAAGAGGAGAGTTTGAAACTCAATCTTCTAGAATGTTTATAAATCAATAGATTCAGGAATTCGGGTGATTTACTAAATGATCAATTATAATTAAATAACTCTCCCTTACTAAATATTTTCTCAAATGTGGAAAATGGAACATAAGCTCAGGTAATTAAATTCATTACAAACTCAGGTAAAAAATCATGTACTTGAAATTGAGTTACTTCAAATTGTAGAAGAAGGTATATATAGCATTTAATATGTAGAATTAGTTATTAAGACACGCTCGAGAAAGCCATTGTATGGCAAAACCGTTTTGCGTTTTTGTGCCCTCTTTAGTGTATGCGAAATTGTGCTATTTCTAATGTGGATGGTTTCTACACATAATTTCGCATTTTTGTCGAAATAATTCCAAAATGGATGTTGAGCCTATTTTTGTTAAAGATGACTCCGACAATTCACCAAGAATCGATTTTGAAATGATCGATGAATTTTACTTGAAAAATAAATACCGAAATGAAGAATGAAAAATTGAAACGGTAGGTGGTATATTCAGTAGGTCCCTTTCATTTATATGACATTGATTTCAGACTTTGTATTTTATCGAAGGATAGAAAGTTTCAATTTAGGTAATTTTCATTTTAGCTCGGCCAAGGTAGTAATAGTAAAATTCAATCCAAAATAACCTGAAAAAATATTTCTCGAAATGTAAACTAATGACATGGAATATCTAGCAAAATTGGCAACTGCCGAGACTTATCTTTCACAAAAAAAAGTTCTTCAATTAGATAATTGTAACAGTTGTTTTCACACCAATAACAACAAAAATGGCATCTGTCAAATTGGATCATTAGATCTGTGATTAGATATTAAAAACCAATACACTTGGCAACACCACTCCAGATACGACCAATTTTATTGGTCAACAGACACGCTGCCAATTCGAATTCTTGCTTTTCGAATTGTTCTTTTTTCTGCAATAGCATGAATCAAGCCCATGGAATAAATTCAATACGACCCACCTTCAAAAGCCAAACCATAAAGTGAATAAATCAAAAAAGTTTCTTGTAGCATATTCTCGTTCGCCAAGTCCAGTTTTCAGTGGTTTTTATCAAACAATTTCATTGGTATAATATCACTTCACACGAAAATGAGAGAAACCAGGTTTTTATACTAATAATTCCAAAAGTTTGAACTTTCCCCAAATAAAATATATGCATATGAGAGATCTGTCCAAATAGACAAGAAGGACAATAAATAAGTTTCCTGTCTTAGCAAGGTGATTCATCTAGTAACTTTGTTTTCACAATAAAGTGCGTTCTGTATTTCATTTACGGTCCGGTTAGCATAGAACATATTTTTGAGTATCAATTGATATTCTGAGAGTTTTTTATAATTTTTTAAATTTTTTACACGTATTCATTTTTTATTTTGTCTCTCCCAAAATTAATCCACAGGTACGTCTGCAGAATTTGCACCGAAAACATTGAATGCCAAAAAATAATGGAATGAAAACTTCGGAATCGAAACCAAATTCAAAAATTCAAAAAAAGATCCTAAGTAATAAAGAAAGGAAATTTTCTAAATGGTACTCGAATTTTGGGTTTGAAGAAGGAAACAAATGGATGGCAAGAATTTGTGAACGATGAAGAGAAAAACAAAAGGAATTTTGGAGCAATATATTAGACAAACAAAAACAGATGAAATGGAGGGTTGATCAGTGAAATAAGATACAGAAAAGGTGCTAGGAAAAAAACAATCGACCCATAGTGGTTGGTATTGCCTAGAATTGGAATAACAGTAAAAACTAAACCGCTCAACATATTAGCGGAGAAAATAAAATAATCTGTATGAAACTTGAAAACATTTTGAGATCACACCAATTTGGATATGAATGAATATGTTTGAGTAACGGAATTGAGTTCAGCTCAAAAATATTAATAAAATTTTTGATAAATAGGAAATCAGATTTAGAACGAAATAACAATATCGTACGATCAGATATTCACAATGAAAAAATCAGAATAAAAATAAACCTATCATTATTTCCCAAATTCATTTGATTGTTTTTTTAAATATGAAATTTTCTTCAACGAAATTGAAGTTGAAAGGGGTGAATAATGAAAACGACAGTATATCGTTGAATCAAAGCTGACTCAAAGTGAGGTGAAAATGAATATAGCGAAAATTTAAAATGGAGTATCCTCATAAATGTATGACAATAATGAAATTTTCCAAAAAGATATTACTACAAATATAAATAGCATAATAAAATGAGATGATTACTTTTATAACATGAAAATTTAAATTGAGCGCCGAGGTTAACAAGTTGTCAGACATTATTTATGACAGTTTAATTTACTACAGTTTTGCCAGTGAGCTCTCACAAAACAACAGAGTAAAACTCTGCGACTACGATAGAAAATTAAAGTAAGGATTTCATTCAATTAATATATTGTTGATTTATAATTTTCATTCAAACCAAGGAAATATGTTTATAACTGGCTCCGACTTTCAATGTCTATCTTTGAATTATAGGTAGTGTTGGAAAGTTATGAATCATACTCTGAAATGTAGTAGCCACAAACAAATTCCGACTTGGATAAGAGCGCACAAATGTACGATGTTCGCTGCCATTCTAGATGTAGCGAGAATATTGTTACCGGCTTGGATATAATTCCGAGGAATGTTCCGACGCCTTTGATTGCCATATATAAGCGGAATCCACTCGCCCATCAATGCAATCAAGTTGAGTTTTAGTTGTTTCAGTCAACTTGGTTCAGTGTAGTCAATCTTTGGTAAACCCGCGGGAAATAACATAACATTTGGTGTCAGAAGTGGGATAATTGACCAAAAATTTACTGTTTTATGGTGAAAGCAAGGAGTGTTGATTACAACGAGACGAATTAGCTTAAGAAAATGTTCGAGGCTTCGCAAAAGGCCTGACGGACAATGAAAATCTCAGAAGAGAGAAAAAGAACAATTACGCCGAAATGAAGGTTATGAATTGAAACTAGGTATCAAAGGAAAACAGGAAATAGACAGAGACTAGCTGGCAAATATTCAAGAGTAAACGGAAAAAAACAGGAAAAAAAGAATCATTGGAAGATTCAAAATCGTCCTAAGTGAGTAAAGAGGAGGTACAGAAATTTATTTAGGAAGAATTCGAAAAAGTGCTCCTGAAAACAAAGGAGGGATTGGAAAACGCAGTTGAAGAAAAGCTTGAGGGGGGTTGAAAGGAAATTTTAAGAGAAACTCGAAGGATAAAAAATTGTAAGTAGTCTTTCCAAAATGTTCCAAGCCCTCATACTGGCACTACGAGAAAAGACCTTACAAATTCTGCAAAATATTCCAGTGAATAGGCAAAAGGATTGTAAAGCAGTGGTATCATGTTTGGAGAGCAGATATGGTAGTTAGCACCTTCAACAAGTATACCAAGCTCAACTGACGGTGAGAATCAAGGTCCATCTGAAAATTTGCAAAAGTTGCAGCTGCAGCAACCTTATGACAGCGCAAAGTTAGTCATACTAGAATATTCCAAAATCTCTCCTGACACCGGGAAAATTGTTCAACCGGAAACTGCTGGACCTGGCGGCTTGGGCACAGTAATAATAGAGACATCCAATGGCACTGAAGCAGGAATTTTTGTAGTCAGATCTCTCGTGAATGGTAATAATCAGACCATTTCAGTGATCTTGAAAATCACCAGAATCGAAGAAGTCCCCCTATAGCGTGCTCAACAATTATCAAAGGAACTCATAGACTCTTTCAAGATGACGTGGGTTCGTTTGTCTGAAGAATAACTATGCAACGCCACCCAATACACGTAGAACTAGAGAACGATATATTTGTGAATCGCAAAATCATCAGTCGAATGGATATAGTTCAACATCACATCGATACTGGCGATGCCAAGCCCATACGCCAACCACCGAGACGACTTCTCTTCGTAAAGAAGGATGAAGCTACATTTATCGTTAAGGACATGTTGAAAGAAGGAGAAATAAAGAAATTGAACATCCCCTGGTCGTCACCTATTGTGTTGGTGACTACAGGAGGCTTAATGATGTCGCTAGAAAGGTCAATTACCCTCCCTCCAGAATAGATGACGCCCTGAACATTTCAACTTTTTATCAATTTTATCTGAAAAGCGGATATTGGCAGGTGGCCATGTGTCCCGAGGATAAAGAGGAGAATGCCTATTCCACCAGCAATGAAATATATAAGTTTAAGTTCATGCCGTTCGCATTATGCAGTGCACCCGCAACATTTGAAAGCCTAATAGAGTTGGTGTTGGGAGGACTCACTTGGAAAACATGCTTGGTCTATCTTGGTGACATCAAAGTCACCGGAAAAAGTTTTGACGAACAACTGTGAAACTTGAGGCTGCGGAATGTTTATTTGCAGATTAACCCCAAGAAGTGCTGGCTCTTTCAGGAAAAGGTGAATTTTTGGAACACGTTGTGACCTCAAAAAAAGTTGGCATAGTTCCAGAAAAAATCAAGGCAGTGCAAAAGACAACATCTGAAAGCAATCATAATGTAAGAAGTTTCACTGGAATCTGTAGCTACTTCCGGCGTTTCGTGAAGGACTTTGGGAAAATTGCCAGACCGCTGCATAGCTTAACTGAAAAAACTTTTTGTTTACTCCCCAGATGGCTGCAAGCATTTGCTACCCTGAAGAGTTATTTGACCAGCGCATCGATCCTGGCATTCCTAAAGAAGAAAGGCTTGTTTATACTGGGCACGGATGCATCTCAACTAGGAATAGGGGTAGTACTCTAACAGGTACAAGGAGACAAAGAAGTCATTATCAGCTATTTTAGTAAGTCCCTGGGAACGTCCAAAAAAATTACAGTGTCACTAGGAAAGAACTCCTCCCAGTGGTCAAAGTGTGTATTCGACCATAGCTATGACAATGACCATGGTATAGTCATTAACAACCTCTGATGGTGGCACCACTTTCATAAACAGGCAAGAGATCATCGTATCGCAGAAGGTGGATCCGGTTGTGAAAACAAAGGATGACCTATTAACTCGGAAATGGGAGAATTCGGAAGAAAGCACCCACAAATTTCAGATAATTCTATCAAAGATGTGTATCTCGAATAAACTCGAACAGCTCCCTGATAGAAGCACTGGAAGGCATTTCAGAGTATACATAGAATTCTAGCGAGAGTGCGTGAGAAGTTCAAATGGGTCAATTGCTGTCCGGACGGGACGTGGAAGAGTAGTGTATGCTCTTCGAAAAATGGTCCCAATAAAAGGCAAAGAGGAAAGTTAAAGCAGTACCTCAGTGGATGCTCTTTTGACAAAATCGCAGTTGACATTCATGTGAATGATCTGAAGAAAAGACTGGAAATTGTACACAAATTTGCCAGATCCAAATCACAGCTTTCATCGACAGGATGAAGATAAGATTTGACAAAAAGTCGCTGCCGCTCAGTTTCAAGGAGGGCGATGCAGTATGTGTGTTGGAAAAGTTTACGTCCCAAATTGCAGAGACCATGGCAAGAACCCCACCCGGTAACCGAAAAGAGAAACGATCTGGTGTACAGAATCTAATTGTCACCCAGAAGCAAACCCAAAGTTGTCCACATAGAGAGGCTGAGTCCTTCCATTGGTCGTGATATTTCCTCTTGGAATGTTGTTTAGGTCGAACAACCTCAGGGAAGGGGTTAGTGTTGTAAATCATGCCGTAAAGAAAATAACGCTTGCCGCCACTGGTAGCCATATACCAATTGTGACGAAGCTAAGATCACGCGAATATACGATGTTCGTTGCCCTTCTAGATGAAGCGGGAATATTGTTCGTATAAGAGAAGTATAACACCTTCAACTTTCCATCATGATAGTTTCATTTCATCGTTCTGTGTGATCACTATAGTGATTAGAGTATAAAATTTCTGTCGAGCACTTTTTGTTAAAAATTTCTCTGTCATGAATAATGTCTGACAACCTGTTGATCTTGACTCTTGACTTGAATTTCTATGTTATCAAAGTAATAACCTCATTTTTTCATGCCGTTTGTATTTGTGGTCATATATTTTTCAAAAAATTAATTATTGATACATATATGAGGATCCTCTAGGTTACATTTTCGCTATCTTCATTTTAACCTCATTTTCGTATGTAATTCCATGTCTTTTTCCAGAGGATTTTATAATAAGGACTTTAAAAAAAAACACCCCTTCATATATCTAAATTGAGCTACAATACTATTTCTATTCGAAAATGTATCATAACTATAATTAAATACTGATCATCTGTGAACAAGTTCTTGAATTCCATGTCTTACATATACTTACCATTATTCAGTTAAAACATGTCTACCACAGAACATAAAACACACCCTTAGGATACAGCGTAATCATTATTCATTCCTGCTGATAGAATTTGAACCATGAATATACTCAACCGTCAACAACACATCATATTGAATATTATAATTTACTGCCAATCGTTTCATTGCTTGAAGGTCTGGAATATCACAATATTAGACATTTCATGAAAACTTGGAATGAATGTTCTTCACAAAAGCTTATTGACTATTTATTGGAATTGAGTATTTTTGTTGTTCATTGTAACATGCTAATTATGTAATGCATTCCATTCATATATGTTCATTCTTGACAAATTTTTGCGAAATACCCCACACCAAAGTCAAGCAGTTCTCAAGTGAGAAAACTTTTCATAACAAAGTTAAAGATTTACTGACGAAGAGATACTTTAACACTTATGAGGAAGTACATAATGAACCATCATTACTGCTCCAGACTATCTACCAACATTTTTTGATACGAGTATTCTCACTCTTTCATGTATCAATTCGTGTGTACACTTTATGATAGCTAAAAAGTTTGCGGGGACAATATAATTCATCAACAACTACGAACAGTTTTTCAAATGGCAGTGAAACACATGCTCTCGAAATGAATTTTTTTTCGAGTTGATTTTGGCGACGTAAAGTTTTATAAAACACAAGCTGACATGGCTTATTTCGTACCCCTTCAAAATTTATAGATCATAAGCTGAGTTGGATCAATTTCAATATATTGTTTCTGTTACGCATGCTAGAGGGCCATACAAACACGGCCTGTCGCCTGGCCATTTTCATGATTAGCAGTGAATTTTATATGAGAAAATACTAGGAGGATAAAAAAAAATTATATCTCATAAATCCATGCCATAAACGGGGTGATATGCATTACCTAAAGTAATTCAATCATATTAAAGAAAAAACTGATATTGATGTAGATTGATAATAGATATTGATAATAGATTTAAACTGCCAATTAGTAAAACTGTAGCTCAAGAGACAAAACAAGAGATCTACTGCAAAAACAGTAGATCTCGCAACATTGAACATGGCGCTCCTCTCATAGGATTTCTTCGTCATCTGCAGTTGATTATGGCTTCGTTGTGGAAGATTGAAAGTTCTCTCTCATTCCATTCTGAATAATAGTATGATGTATATTGCTGACTTTGCTTCAATTATGACTTTACAATTATTTGTGCATACATTATTTGTGTACATGTGCACCGTAAATGTCATAACATCAATTATATATTTCAGCGCACCATGACAACTGGCATAACCTTACGAACCGAACGTCGTTTATTTGTTTAATCTTCATTTTATTTCAAATGTTTCAATTGTTATTTTGTTATTTCGAGTGGAGATATGTCCAACAACTCAAAAATCATGAGTAATGAATAGTAAAACACGATTTTGTGGCTTCATTTTATATTTGTTTGCTAGACGTAATTTTTTTACATTCCTGACAAATGCTGACGAAACATTCATCATACCAAATCAAGTATTTCACAAATCAGTGAAAGATTTGTTGACAAAGAGCTACTTTTACATTTACCAGGAATCACAGAACGACTTCCCACCACTACTCCAGATAATCTACGAACTCTACGATTATTTTTACTTCTTTATGTTTCGAAACGTGTATACAGTTCGTTACTGATCATACTGGTATGATGAGACACCAAAATAAAATGAATTCAGATAGCATTGAACAAATTACCATTTTGAAAACAATATTCTATACAGGGTATTTTCTTACTACGGTACGAAACTTCAGAGGATGATTCGTTAGATCGTTTGAAAAAAAATCTAAAAAAATGAACTTTAAACGTTCAAGTCAGTCTCTTACATACATATACAGTAGGTTGAATGGACTGACGCCTATCAGAAAAAACTACTCCCCGGGCTAATACCACGAAGGGCGTTGGATTATATCCGACACGAGTCAGTGCAGGAATCTTCACAAAAAATTTCCTGCATATGCAATTGGCAATGCAAATGGAAGAGTCAACCTTCAATTTTGGAGCGGGCATATTTGCAGACCGCTCTCGGGCTCATTAGCCACTCGTCAATGCAAGATAGTAGCCATCGTCGACTTAAAGTCCATGATATTCAAGAAAATTTTCCTTCCTTATTCAGAGGAATTGAGCATATTTTGGATATGCAGTTGGTTAGTTCCTCGTCCACTAGATGGAGTGGCATTTTCTTGTTCGCTGCAACTTAAGAAGAGAAATGGAAAACTCTGAAAGAATTTCGATTTTCAATTATGGAATATCATTGACTTCAGGTCGATAATGGCCACTATATTGCACTGATGAGTGTCTAATGAGCCCGAAACTGGTCTGCAAGTGTACTCGTTCCAAAATTGGAAGTCAACTCTTTCAGTTGTATGGCCAATTGCATATACAGTTAAGATTCCTGCACTGACGCCTGTCGATATAATCCAACCCCCTTCATGGTATTAGCCAAGGAAGTAGTTGTTTTCTGATAGACGTGTGTCCATTCAACCTACTGTGTTGGTATATATGTGACTGGCTTGAACGTTTGAAGTTCATTTCTTCAGATTTGTTTACAGCCAGTCTTCAAATATAGCCAACTTGCTAATAAGTGAAAAAAGTTTTCATGAACATGTATTCAGAGTTTCTTCGTTTCTGAGATACAAAGCGTTGAAATTTGAATAAACGGTATTTATAAAATATCATAGATATCCTTACACGGATTTGGTTTACATTTGCTACAGTGACCTGAATTAATAGGGCGCTCATTTATTCCTAACTAAATTGAAATGATTTGGTCCAGTGGACTCACAGTGGATTGATTGTACGTGCGCGAATTCATAAGCGGCCAGCTCGCAGTACTGATATGAATCCTCTAGATTTCTGTTTATGGAGTCATCTGAAGGCTCTTGTTTATAAAACTCCTGTACTAGTTGTAACCGACTTAAGGAATAGAATCATTGAAAATTGCAATGTCATAAAGATTGCTCCAGGTATTTTCGAACGTGTCAGACAATCAATAACAAAACAATTGCAGTCGTGTATTTCATCAGAAGGTGGACATTTTACTCTCGTAATTTTTCGTTACTTACTTTTGGTTTTTATTTCATGTTGTCCATGAATTGTTTTCAGAAGTGATTTTAGTTCTAGAAAACGAAGCTTGATATGAAGAAAACTCAAGCGCAAAAGTCAGTGGCCATTTTTTCATTTAAATATTTATGTTCAAGTGAATTTCTTTAAAAGTCATCGTTACTAGTTATAATCTGATGTGTCACTATGACAAAAAAATGTGAGCCAATATGTTATGCTTCCCTTGCTAAGGCGAGACAGGTCCATGTAATCTCTATCAAAAGCCACACAATCATTCCAGCGCCGATCTAACATTTCAATAGCGCTTTTGTAGAACGATTTATTTTTTGTCTCAAAATAGACCTCACTTTAAGCAATACCTTTTCCCTTCAGGTGAAATTTCTTATCGGTGTGCATTTCTCTGAGGTCTGCGAACAGCCAGTAGTCGCTGAGAGCCAAATCTGGCAAATACGGTGGATGTGGGAGCAATTCCAAGTTGAATTCACGTAGTTTTGCGATTGTTTTGATTGTCTTGATGAAACATTTTTTTCTTTGCCGTACGCGGCGCTTCTTTGTAATTTCAGCTTCCAAACGTTCCAGCAACGCTATGTGATATTCACTGTTGATGGTATTTGTTTTCCCAAGATAATTGATGAATATTATATCACGCACATCCCAAAACACCAAAACCGTAACTTTTTCAGCTAATTGTTGTGCTTTCTGGCGCTTTGGACGAGGTTCACCTTCGTTGAATATCGATGAATGAATTTTGCTTTGTTATGTTCAAACATGTCGAAAGCATCAAGCTTATTTTTGGTCAACAGTGAGCTCGCGCGGTATCCACTTCGAGAGAAGCTTTCTCATATTCCAATGCTCATGTAATATAAAGCCAACACGGTTTTTTGATATCTTCACAATACCTGTAAAGTTACCAGTTAACTGGTAGTGCAGTTACCACCTAACTGCACTTTTTGATTTTTCAAAACGATTTTGTGGATTTTTTAATGTTTTTTGGAGTTACTGCATCATTTGGACGTTCACTGCATTCTGCATCATCTGCATCATCATAACACTTTTCAAGCCATTGCTTCGCTTGAAAGATATTGTTTTCCATCAAGAAGCAGTGTGAAATCAATACACAAAATTTTGGTCCATTGTTTTGAAAATAACAAAAGGGGTGTCACTCTTAGCACAATAACTCAAAATGTTATGAGTAGAATATCATGAAATTTTAACAGCTTCCTTTTGAAAATTAGTACTGACTGAAAACCTGGTGAGTGCAATATAACTAGCCCGAGACTTCTCAGTCCAGGAAGTAAATCATCAAACCCAACGATAATTTATTGAATCCAAATTCAGATCCCAAGGAATATTATTCACATTTTCTGTTCTGTTCCAGTCCTTAAAAATTATTTCAAAATCGCAATCGAATCGTGAATCCATGAATGTATTGTTGAAAGAGAGATTTCTTCACAATTGATTGAAATATTCCTTACCAGAGCATAAATTATCAAATTGTCAGGCTAACACCAATCTGAAGAGAATAATTATTCTTGACGGATTTGGATTCTAGTTTTCTGAACATTATTTGGCCACGAAAGCAGAAAAGTTATTTCCCATGATTTATGAATTTATCATGGAGAATAGTACATGTATGATTCAGAGAAAACATAATTATTTTGATTACTTACTACTTGATTTTTGGGGTATGAACGTGTCGTGATATAGAACTGAATAGAAACGGAGACAGAGATAACTATAAAGCAATTTAATTTGATCCCCAACCTTTGTTGGATAGTGTTATGATTATCAGTTATTCAAGTTAAATCCAATTTTGAAAATTATAGCTCTTGTGAAGGTAACTGAGAAGATAATATAAATGAAGTAGATTGGCAATTCAAAAGAAGGGTTGTGTTACTCGATAATGAATATTGACGTGAAATCTGATAATTATTGGTTTGAATATTGGTTGAACTATACCAGACGACCAGGAAATGACTTTCAATATGTATTTTCTAGTATTTTGTTATTGTGGAAAACCAAATTTGGCACACATAAAGACATACGTGTATCAAAAACTCACTTCAGAAATAGTGAAACACTTTCAAAACACTTTCAAGAGGCGATAGTGCATTAGTGACAGTGTTAGTCTAAGATACGTCTGCGACATTACTACGATCATCGAATGTATGAACAAAATCATTTCCATGAAATTATGAATAACTGAATATATTTTTGAGAAAGGAAGTTTTTGGCTTTCTACTGCTCCATCTTGAT
>WOGN01001836.1:0-18068 GCA_015342105.1 Leptinotarsa texana
ATTTGGGGTCCTTGTACAATTTAATTATTTCCAACGCTTCCAATAAATTCATCTCCCTTCCTTTGTTACATGTATGAAGAATTTTCATGTTTTCTTCACTTATTGTATGGTTTGTTCTTTTTAGATGTCCATATATGGCTGATTTTTTATCTAATTATACATGTAACTTATGTCGAAGTTTCTACCTGTCTGACCTGTATAGGCTGCTGGGCAGTCCTCACATTCTAGTCTGTATATGCCCGATTTTTTCAATTTATTTCTTCTGGGTTTTGCGTTGAATAACATGTTTCCTAAATTATTCTTATTAGAAAATAATGTGACTTGATTCCATATTCGATTCCACCAAGAATAGTATATATCAGTAATACGTGAATAACTGTGCCTGCTCATCGTTTCGAGGTTCAACTCAGTACACTTCCAACCTTACTGTATAAAAACTCCTTCATTTTCCTGTAGTGCTTGTTTTTTGTCCTTAAGGAAACAGAACGCCTTGCTGTTGCTGCAGGGTACTGACCGTATCCATCAGCCAGAAAACGACCTCCTCATCCATTCGAATCTTCTGCAGACTGCAGCAACCTTTCCATTTGAGGCGATCAGAAAGTCAGCTGAACATTGATCCAGCCTTAGAGTCTCTCTCGTCTCTGGTTTGGGTGAATCATCGCTAGGGCGTAAGTCTTTGATGACCTGCTAAGGTGGAGTTTGTTTTTTCTTCTGATGCAGTTTTCGCTGCTCAAGAATACAATATCCTGCCATCAAGGAGGCAATAAGTTGATTCATTGCCCCCAGGTTTGTAACCAGTATTCAGAGAAGAAGAACTGGAAAACTCTTGCTTCTGATCTGATGTTACAGGGATGGCAGTTGGGTTTGTTTTTTTTCACGTCCATTTCCTCTGTAGACGCAGGCTCAGATTCTTTCATTACTTCTTGGTTCATGGAAAGTTTCGTTAGTGATACTGGGGGGGTTCGGAGACTTACATCCTTATGGAATACAACCTAGATTGAGGTTCCCTTTTGAAGAACTCTTACCTCTATGGATGGCACCTCACTTGGAAGGGGTATTATAATGCACTCCTCTGCAATGCGTGAAATTGATGATAGCAATAATAAGGCATATTAAAAAAAAATCTATGTTTTTCACCAGTTTTATTTGTAACTAACGATACTGCAGTTTCGTCTTATATGGACAATCTCAAACAATGCACTAACAAATACATTCTCTAATATATACCATTCAGGTACTTGTCATGTGCCATATCAATAGCAACATTCAGTTCACACTCGAAACAGATAGAACAACAAATAAATTTCTTAGACCTGGCCATTACACACAATCAGAATAAATTCGAGTTCAATGTTTTCATAAAACCTAGCTATACAGGCATCACCATCCCACACGATTCTTTCCATCCCAACAGTCATAAATTAGCAGCCTACAATTCAATGCTGCACAAAACATCCTCACTGCCTTTATCTGCAGACAATCTACTTAGGGAAATTGATACAATTACAGAGATAGGTCATAATAATGGTTTCAACGCAGATACTATCCAGAAGTTAGTATGGAAACGAAGCCAGAAATTCACTTGCAGATTAATATATCCTCAGGTCAAACAACCAGAAATCAAGAAATGGGTAGCGCTAACATATTTTGGAAAAAGAACAGAAATGATCGCAGGTTTCTTCAGAAAAAACAATGTGGAACTAGCATTCAGACCACATGCCAGGTTATCTCATTTCTTTTTCAATGCCAAAGATAAGGTCGACAAGTTGAAAAAATCTGGAGTTTATAAGCTAAATTCTCCGGAGTGTAATAGTGTTTATGTGGGACAATGCGGACGAAATTTCCAAATACGGTATGCTGAACATGAAAGGTCCTTCAGACTGGGAAAAACTGATTCGACGTCTTCAAACTATTCCTTGACTTGCAACCACAAGTTTCCGAATCTAAACGATACGGAAATTCTGCACTATTCAAGGAATGGTTGCAAACTCAATTATTCAGAATACTTGGAAATTCAAAAGCATGAACATTGCGGGTGCAACCTGTTAAATGACCAAATCGATTTAATTTACTCTCCGGTTTGAAATTGGCACATTGTGAACTGTAAATTCAGATACTCAATCAAGTACCTGAATGGTATATATTAGCGAATGTAATGAATCATTGTTAGTTTATTGTTTACGTTTGAGAATGCCCATATAGTACGAAACTGCAGTAACGTTAGTTACAAATAAAAGTGATAAAAAACATAGAAATTTTCATTTCTTTTTTCATCACGATCTTCTACCACGTAGTAATGGCTACATCCATCAATTTATTGAGGCATAACGTATTCAAGTAAATCTCATTTGGGTCATTTTCTTGATTACCAAGTATTCAAAAAATTATATTTCAAACCTTTCTCTTCCACTTCTACTATATAGTATGGTTGAACTCGTGTCCCTTCGCCAAAAAATTACTTGATTATGTAGAATTAGTCTTCAGATTCCAGATACTACTTCTATGTTCTTCCAGTCTTCAGGAGAAGGTTCTGCCCGTTTGGCCAATATAAAATTTTGTAACAGAACCACATACTGCTAATCTATGCGACTCTTAAGTTTTGTCTTTATTGTTTTATCCTAATGATATCCTGAAGTGGGAATGACTAGTTCTGATGATGGTGAATGACTAGTTCTCATACTTTATTGTGGAAGATGGAGTCAACAATTTTCATCTTCTAACAGTTTTTGACAGTGATTTGTTTGTAAAATCTTAGTTCACTCTGAAAATTACTTCAATAGTCTGTGAATGATGCTATTTTATGCTTATATTCGAATTACAAAATTAAAAATCCATTTACTGTTGAATGAAATGTTACAGCTATTCAATTCCTGATATCGCAACATTCCCATTGTTTTATGCTGTCAGCATGTTTTCGATATGCCATTCATAAAAATAGAGATAATATATTTCACATCACGTTATCGGCATTGTGTCCTTACATCATTTTTCAATATAAAATATTACAGTATCATAAAATATTCCTATATTATTCCCTTCCAACTCGCCAGAAAATGATGAAACGTTTCATAAAACTGAACATAATGATAAATTTATGAACGTCCCCAAAAAAAGGACTGAGCGAAGTGATTACATTGCTTTTTTATCGAACGTCACGAAGGTTTGAGCTTTTTAAGTTGATGAAAACTCTACGCCCAACAAAAATGTCTTTTGTTAAGCGAGCCAACAAATTTTTGATTTCAATGATGGTTGAGAATATATGTACTCGAAATAGTATTGGTCCATACTTGACGATGAGTTACAATGTGTTCACCAGACACTGAGGCCATATGTTTTTGTCTCATGCATATCCTGAATGTGAAACCCAGAATTTAGTGAGCTCTTGCAGTTTATCCAATGATATGATTGGCCCAAGTGAGTTTCGTATCAAATTTTACACACAGATCTCTAATCTCTGGTTTCAAAACCAATTTTTTTCAATTTGTTTTTCATTTTTGCTTATAATAATTTTTTAATCTTATTTTTTTTTTCAGCTTTCATTAATATTTTAATTTCATTTGTTTGGTTATAGTTTGTATGTTAATTTTTAGTAAATTTAGTTTTTTGTTTAATAAAATTGTTATTTTCGGTTAACCTTATTAATTTTGTAATTGTTTTTCAGGGTTTCGAATCATTTTATATCAGATTAGACAATGGAAGTCCGAACTGATGAAATACACCACAAAACATTGTCAACAACCACCTTCAAACATTCATATTCATGCTCTTCATTTGACTCCAACTAACTATTGTCAAAATCATTTTGCAAGATACCCACATCGTGAGAAAAATCCAGAAGACGTTACATTTTCAGGTCATCAGTAAAAAATAGGAACTCAGAATTCAAGTCAATAGGTCATTGTCAAAAGACTGATCAAAATCGGACCCAGGTGGGACCCTTGTAGGGCACCAAATGATACTTTCATCAAATGAGGCTGCTACTTTAGCAAACTGAATTCTGTATTTCAAAAAGTTAATACATTTTCTATCGTCTAATGATAGCAACTTCGATATGATCAAATCACGTATAACTTTAAAAGCATTTTTAGATAGATTTAACCTGAGAATTATTATCAACATTGGACAAAATAATTGTGCTGTATGTGGTATATTCTTATTGAAAGAACATCAAGATTCATATGGGTACTACCTATGAAGATGCTTGAGATTATCCTTAGTGATACAGGGTGAACCAACGACAACGAAAGGTATGAAAGTCGTTCACCGTTGGATTTCTTCCATTTGGAAAATACCCCAAGTTATCATAAATAAATTGATATCTCTTTGGAGTATTAGCTCCTCATCAGTGCTGAGTAGGTCAGTATGTACGACTTGAAAACCCTGTTTTATTTATTTCAGGTGTCATGAAATTTGTTAAGAGGTGAATCAGTAAACCGTTGTCATCACTATACATTGATTGGTAGAGTCAAAAAGCAATGTCAACCACCTTAGTGAGATATATGTTTTAGCACCGTATAAATGTAACATGTACTTGTGACTCAAGAAAAAGTTTGAACTGTAATCACAATAACACTTCTATAAAGACATTCAACGCATCAACTTCAATTTTCAATTGTTTTACCGAACATATCATTATAAATATAATAAGAAGTTACATATAGTGAACCTATTTCACAATATACTTCAAGCAAAATAGAAATGAAAGACAGAAAATTAGGATACATGAAAAATTCATTAAGGCAAGGTGAACCTAGAGTTCCCAATATTTAACAATACGTAATTTGATCGGTACTGTACATTGCGGGGATTATCTAGTTATTCAACCATCAAATGGGTTCATGCCCCAAAAGTTATTCATTATAGGAAATCAATTGGATAAATTATGGATGACTGCTTCATCATCATCATAGATAAGAGAGGTTATATGATTTGACGCATAATTGTTTTTCGATAATCGAGAGTGCATACTGATGAGAAGTGTTGGAGAAAAAGTAAATTTTATAATATGTAATGTCTAAAATGGTTTAGGAGTCAGAACTTTTTCATTTTATATTTGAGTTTATGAATTTTGTACATTTTCAATACTCTGGCAACATATTGTACATACTGATTGCATTAATGACAAATGACCTTCGAAAAATTTTCGTTCTCTGCTGAGGCAAACGTATACTTGTGTCTGACAACGTATGAGGTCTGGTGGGTTAGAATAAATCAAAAGTTTTTCAACGAAGTTACTCATGAAGTTGTCCTCTATTTTCCATGTTGAGCTACCCACATTCATGACTTTATGGTGGATGGGTTTATACTTCCTTTTATCAACAATCGTTGAGGACGGACCGTGAATGGAGTCACAGTAATTTAAGTGACTCAAATGGAAGCTTGTAACTGTTAGAGAAAACCAGGATAGAATTGGATTGTCGGAGTGAAACACAAAATTCACAACACAGCTATATGTATATATTCTGCTATAACTTTTCCGAGCATGACTTCCGCAAACTGTCTCAATAAATCTATCAGGAATCGCCCATTGTTGACATTCATTCCACCACCAATTACGTTCTGTTCGTATCCGTTAGGACCCAAGTAACCCGCAACAAAAGCGTCTCGAGTCAATGTATCGCAAGATTTATACAGCAATCACTTTGATTTTGGATATTTCTTTGTTTCAGCGCATCGGAGAATGAGAACTGTGACCAATTACTTCCTCGTTAACTTGAGCACGGCGGATCTCCTTCTAACCACGTTCAATTGCATCTTCAACTTCATTTATATGCTACAGAGGTAAGGCTCAAGTTACATTATGATTTCATCATATCGAATCGGATAATACTGGAGTTGTACGGATTCGAAAATTTTGATCGTTATGATCAACCCACATTGATACTCTGTTTATGATAACTGTGTCTATAATGTACATAGACTGTCCAGCTACCTGACAGTAGGTTTGTAAATGAAAAAATTATTAATTTTCGTGACTCAAGTAATTTCAAATATGGAGTGGGCCTCTCGGTATGCCAATTCTTTCCTATAACATGTAGCATATTGTGTTATTACATATTTCATTCATTTGCCTAAATTATACAGTGCATTTCATTCAAAACGAGCCACCCTAAATAACTTTTGGTACAATGATTTTTCAGGAAAAATGAAAAACACATTGGATCTAACTTTCCCTAACGCACCCCCAGAGCATGTCACCATTTTCTTTCAATGGATCAATTGTTTTGTATTATCGGATGTTACATAATAAACAGATTTCAACAAAGTAGAATTATGGTCTAGAGCTCATAGTTTGGAAGCTAAAGATTATTTGAGTTGAAAACAAGCCACCCTGAATGAACTTGAAACTTGAAATAAATATAGTTTAAAAAAAATAAAAAAACACTCTTTTTTTAAAGAACATCGAACTATAAAGTTAAACATATTTTTTTAAATAAGCTTAAAACAATAACGAACGAAAAATACTAGTATATTATTGTGAAAAAGTCTTGATGTTTTGATTTGAAGTTTCATTGAAAATATTAATGAACTGAAAATATTTTTTCAGTGAATAATAATTTTATTTTTCGAATCAATCTTTTGATTTGATGTGTTTGTCAAAGCACCTCAATTCTAATTTTTCGATTTTTTGAAATATTTGAGTAACTGAATTTTTTACGTGTGCAATTTACGATAAAGTTTTCATTGTTGGAATCCTTATTCTGATTTTCTTTCAAATAATCGAATTAGATTTTAAAATGTGTCTTCCGTTTCGTTCAAAAGTTTTTTCTGTACTGAATCACGGGTAATTGTGAATATTTAAATATTTCGTCTGTAGTACAAAATTTCGCTAATACTTATAATTCTTAAAATATGTTTTTATCTTGATTTTCTTTTGAATAACTTACCAAGGAGTATAGCGGCATCTGCCCGCGAATAGCTCAAGCTTTAATTGACAGTTAAATACAGCTCCATCTGCCCGTAAACAGATCAAGCAACAATTGATATTCTCTTCATTTTGTATTTGCCTCACTCTACAATAACGATCATCTACCAGGTGAAGTTACAATTGGTGTATCTGTTTTTGTGAATTTTTGAGAAGCAATGGTTTATACGCTTCGAGAACGGATTGAAATAGTGAGTTTTTACTACCAGAATGGAAATAGTGCTAGAGTCATTATGTTAAATGATAATCGTCCAGAAAAAAAATGTACGACACAAATACGTTTCGGCATCATTGAACAAATTGTGGAAACTGGATCTGTTAACAATAAAAAGCATAACTGTGCAGGAGTTGTTAACGATGAAGCTATTTGTGCTACAGTTTTAGGGCACGTTGTACTGATGGAAAATTGGCAATCTCTTACTAAGTTATTTCGAGAATCAGGAATCAGTCATACAAAAGCCATAAAAGATTAAACTAGTTCATGAATTGAACAAAGATGATTTCAATAGACATATCGAGTTTTGTTAAAGTCTCACTGCATGGATCAACGTGCACCAGAATTTCTTGTAAAAAATTTGTTTTTCGGATGAATATACCTACGTTAAGTTTGAATGGAGAGGTCAATCGGCAAAATTGTCGATATTGAATCCTCATTTCATACCCAAAGACGTCAAAAACTGAATGTTTGTGCAGGAATTTTAGGTGACCACATTATAGGACCTTTTTTTTATTATAGTTTGACTAGTGACAAATATTTGAATATATTGGAGAATCGAATAATACCGTGCATCAATAGGCTAAAATTTATTTGAAAACGAAATAGTTTTTCAGCAGGATGGTGTACCTCCTCATCATGCAGCTCCAATGGTCCTGGTCCTGGTCGCTGGATTGGCAAAAGAGGGTCTACAATGGCCACTAAGGTCACCCGATCTCACAGGTCTTTTTTAAAGGATGTTACAACGTATTTTTGGAAATATTGTTTGTTTTCATTAACTTTCTAAGATTATCATATCATCTCTACGCGTAGACATGTGTCCAAATTTTGATTATCCTGTGGCCTAACCCCGTAACCGACTGACTTAGTAAGATCAGAAACAAGGAAACAATGATTTGCCTATCGGTGACAACCCTGGCAATATCAACGGACGTTTTGAGAGGCGCATGAGCTAAGAGATAGCCTTATGCATTACTTCGAGAGTAGGGAGCCCCAGCAAAGATGGCGATGTAGTGTGGAACACATCCAGGAACGCCGCCGTTTTTCCGAGAACCTCAGAAAAACGGGCTTGATAAAAATCATTCAAAATTAAAAAGCCTAGAGCTGTTTCTTTTCGAAAAAACAATCGCTTTTTGCATCACTATCGATCCAAGATTTTTCTCAGTGAGCATTATTGTGTCCCTCAAAAACATCTTCACTGTGTCGTAGTGATTATGTGAATATCTAATGTAACATTGTTTTATTGATTGATATATATTTTTCAATATAAATAATGCAAAACGGACATGACTGCTGAGAGCACATCTCTCAGGATTTTTTTAAAGAAGGTCATAATATGGACTAAAATTCAAATAAAATCTTAACAATTGGAAGATATGCTTCCAAAAGGTTGTTTTTGAAAATTCCATTTATATTACAATGAAATAATTGCCTTAATAAAAAATCAGACACTGATCACGTCAGTGACATTTATGAGTTTTTACCAAATTTACATGATTTTCAATTCAACAATTATTCTGAATACTCATTAACATAGTAACAATTTTTTAAATTTTTCACTAAATTCCCAACCCCCAATGCATTTGACATTGACTTTCCTCATTGATAACCCCATAAAACAGCAGATAACTCTGATCACCCTTGCATCAGTATTGTTCTCTTTTGTTCCATAGTTTCAACATAGACACACAAGCACCCCATTTTCAAACTGATTCACATGAGAGCTGCCAGTGTCACAAATTCGTTGAGCAAAAGATTTTAACAGTTTGCCTCATTTACAAAAATATGTCCCTATTTGAGACTTCATGTCATTCTTATAGCACCCGTTGAAGTTGTCAATTTCTTTTACAAATTTGGTCAGGAATTCTGTTTATTACAATGCGGTCAAGATATTCAATGACTTGCATATAGATATAAGACAGGCAAATTTGACCAACAAAATGTTTAGAATGAGAGTAAACACATTTTTAGCTGATAGACCCTATTATAATTTGCAAGAGATCTATAATGATAAATTTACGTGACAAAATGTTCATATTTGAATTTAGGTTATATAAGATTTTTGTGTTGATAATATTTTTAACAAATCTGTACACAACCACGACGTTCCACTATAGAGTACGTTCTAACTTTACTTTTTTGTAGATTCACATTTTATATTTCTATACTCACATTTGTGTACATTTTTCACGAGCTCTGTCCACAAGATGATTTATTCTCAATGACAAGAAAGTATAGTATAATTACTATTATTATTATCAATCTTCCTCATATCAGTGAGGAGTCAAACTTATTTGATGGTGTAACTTGTTTTATTCTATTGACATGTTTCAATTGTTTAAATGTAACATTAATTTCGACACGGCCATCCTTACTAACAGTGAGTTGAGCCTTCTGTAGCAAATTCATAATATTGTATCATCATCACATTCTGTAGCCCTTCCTTGTGAATCTGTCTGTCTGTTTTTTCCATTAACCATCTATCGCACCCCTACGAACGACAACCCTCAGAAGTTGAAACTTGTGCGAGCTAAGGACTAACAAGGTCTTACCTTGTATCATGTGATAAAAAACTTTATTGATATATTGGTAAAGCTTTTGTTATAAGAGTACAATTCCTTTTTGCTGATCACCCAAAGATAGTTCGTGAATTTTGTTCCTAACTAGTCAGCAAAGACTGTCCTTCAACTATGTGTGCGTATGTATGTGTGATACGGACAAAGGCTAACAATGTAATACTCACCGTATTCTTAACTTTTGTTGGTGCTTGGTCTTTGACCCTTTACCCAGTGACTGAAAGTTTGAAATTATCACAAATGTTCAGCTGAAACTCCTCAGAAACAAGCTTCATCGAACTTTTTTGAGGTTCCCTACGTTTATTCCACCAAACTATTCTTACCTTAATTATGTATTGAAAGTTTTGTCTATATTGTAGTTCTGTATTTTTGTCTATATTATCTATATTGTATTTCTTAATGTTTTTTGAATTGGTTGAATGAACACTATCATAATTATTATTATTTCTCCCTACCACCCACTTGACAAAACTTGTTACAATCAAATAAAAACTCGATTTTTGTCAAAATTGTTTCATTCAATAATCTCATTGTGGTCTAACGATACTTCTTCTGCGTCCAATAACTTCTCATCAATCAGAAACTGTAATAAATCTCTGATCCTTTGGTTATATTCACTACTATTTATCATTTTAGTAGCAAGTGCCTCCATAAAGTCAATTTGGGCATCATTCTCCTCTAGATCAGGAGCTTCTTCTTTATCACAGCACATGATATTCACTATTATCAAAGATATATAGAAACCGAACTTAATAAAAATTCTCCAATGAAACTCTAAGAGACTCCTGGGAAATACTTTCTCTGGATCGCACGAATAATCCTTCAAATTCTTACTGACACAGTCGTGGTAGAGATTGAGGTAGTTTTTATAATTGTATAGAATTTCCTTCGGACTGTGAGCTAGGAAGAAGTAACACAGATCAGCACCAGGTGATCCCATTTTCGATACTTGCCAATCTAATAGGGCTACTTTTGAAGGCTTAGAAATGTTTTTCGGGTCCTAGAAAATAATAAATGTGAATTGATAAAGAATAACTATCAAATGTTTTAAATGTTGTATCGGTATCGCCCCGTAATAGTGATTGCGAATGTTCAAAGTAATGTGGAGTGGTTTCCTTATGTACATTATAGAGGGCATATCAAATGGAAGTAGCATACTCTAATTTGAAACGAACGAGAGACGTTATTAAGTATGGTTAAGGCGGCAATATTGGTGAATGATTTACAGTTGCGCAGAACAAATCCAAGCATTTTTCTAGTCGATGCCGCGACACTATGGGTGTAGCCAACAAATGTCAACGCTGTTGTCAAACGTCACCCCTATATCTTTGACATCTCCTTCGCAAGGAGTATTTCATCCTCATAACTATAAAAAATACTCAGTAATATTGTCATTGCGTGTGAAGGAGCAAAATTTGCACTTTTGACCGTTCATTGCCAATTTATTGATTTGACACCAGTTATCTATCAGGTCTAATTAAGGCTGGAGATAAGAGCAGCTCTCTAAACTTGTGATAGATGAAAAAATCTTCAAGTGATCCGCAAAAAGTAAGTTGCCACACGAAAGCTCGGAGGTGATATCATTTAAGAAGCTGAAGAAATCAGGAGTCCCAGATTCGAGCCTTGTAGCACATCGGATGGTGATAAGTATGCTGCAGACGCAAATCCATCATAAAAACCAACATTGGTTCTCTGAGCCAAATGAGAGCGTAGAAGTCGAGTTAGTGAGAGATTGGAACCAATTGTAGCTATTTTCTCTAGTAAGATGGAGTGACCAATTCTGTCGAAAAATACGGTCTCCGTATTTTTTCCATTGGCTTATCAAAGGAACCAAACTCGGTGAGATTTTGATCTAATAACTTGAACGTAGTTCCATGTGGTTGTCGTCTTTCCGGATATAAGTTTAAATACATTTCCAATATCCTAACACTGCTTCTATCGTATTTGTAATAAATATATGTCATATTTCTTTTTTCTTCATTCGTGAAAGCCATTTTTCGCCTAAAATTCTATGACATATACCGTAACAAAATGTCATTCAGTGTAACAAATTTACAGTCATATTCAGAAACATCAAAGTCAAAGCCTATTAATGTAAGAATTATTTTTTTTTCAATATCTCCAATGTTCAGAAAAATAATGATAACACATCATTGAAAAAGTAAAATCTGGTTCTATTGAAAAAAGAAAGAATCCAATATAGCGCCTATGAGAAAAAATAAAGTTGATGGTGGTAGCCGAAAGACTAAACGTCAGGTAACAAATCTGAAAACACCATTATGTAGCAGGGAAAAAGTGGCAATTCGGAAATACACTTTATTTTCAAATCGTTCAAAAAATAAAGCCAGAAAAAAATAAAAACCATTTTCCGAAATTTCTGTTTTTTCCGGATATTTCCGAATATACTCTGAATTTCATGACTTTCTCAACGGCATATTATTAGTCAGATAAATGCGCAACTTTGCCCTAATTCAATCATTTTCGTATCTCTCATAGTTTCCGAGATCGCACTGGTGAGGACCGAATTTGTATTTGTTTGTTTGCTCCAAAGGAATTTGATAAGCGAAAGCGTTAACTCCAACAAATTAAAACTACATCGTTCAGATGTGATCGTAAAATCAATTAGAAGAGTTGAGAAATACTACGTTAACTAACGGTGATCTTTTATTGAAAGTTAAAAAATGTTACTTTTCAACTCATAAATAATAATATCTGACGCAATGAATACATTTGTCTCACTGCCTCTTCAGCACCAAATCTTAATAAAATAATGAAATGCAGCACTCAACTATTTCATAAAATCACAACTGTATGTCACGAATGAGTTCATTCTACTAATGTCCTAGGAATCTTGTTCGAATTGAATTGTGTAGTAATCCTGTGAATGATAACTGATTGAATTCCATGAAGAATGTTTGGAATACGAACTAAATGAAGAAAAGTGATTTTAGTACAGGCAGTGTTCATGTAAAACTTTTTGTTCCTCATTTTTCTGTATGAATATGAAATAGTAGAAAGACAAAACCTGTATTTCCCAAAAATATAGCAACTGTAGTACTCACCAGGTACTCAATTAATAAATATAGTTTAAAAAATTAAAAATCACCCTTTTAAAGAACATCGAACTGAAAAGTTAAAAATATTTTTTTAAATAAGAAAAAAACTATAAAGATCGAATAATACTAGTATTATTATGAAGAAAGCGATGAGCGCTTAATATACAGAAAATGAGGCACAAAGTGCTCACGGTTTTATATCAATAATACTAGTATTTTTCGATCTTTATTGTTTTATGATTATTTCAAAAAAAAATATTTTTTTTGTTCGATGTTCTTTAAAAGCGTGTTTTATTAGTTGTTTGAAACTATATTTATTTTATACTTTTTAGTCCGATTTATTATCAAAAATATTTTTTTTTAAGTTCTACTCACTAATATTATAAATCTTTAACAGACGGCACACGAATGTAAAAAAATTCCTCTCAAACAACAAAGAACGTTTGTGGTCTCAAATTCTACAGTGATACTGAGATGCAGTAAGTCTCCAACAGAAGGCGGACAGTTGTAAAATTTGTTTCGAAGTAAAGAGAAAATTTACAGTAATAATTTCAAAAACAATTCAGTTTTGATGTTTTGATTTGTAGTTTTATTCAAAATATTAACGGACTAAAAATATTTTTTCAGTGAACAATTTTATTTTTCAAATCAATTTTTTGATTTGATGTGTATGTCAAGCAGCTTGATTTTTTTGGAATATTTAAGTAACTGAATTTTTTAGGTGTACAATTTACGATAAAGTTTTCATTGTTGAAATCCATATTCTGGTTTGCTTTCTAATAATCGAATTAGATTTCAAAATGTATCTTCCATTTCGTTCAAAACTTTTTTCTTTACCGAATCACAGGTAATCGAAAATATTTGAATATTTCATATGTAGCACAGAATTCCGCTAACACTTATAATTCTAAAAAAACACATGTTTTTTATTTTGATTTTCTTTTGAGCAACCTATCAAGGAGGTTAGGTATAGCGCCCTCTGCCCGCGAATACCTCAAGCGAAATTGATTCTTACTGTTTTTTCCTATCCATTCACTTTTATATTTTTATGCTTTATAGTTCTCATATACTCATATGTGTTGAATGAAAATATTCATTATTATTATCATTTTATTATTATTTATTTCAATATGTAGCATATATATTATCACTTTCTGACTACTTTCTAACCCAAAATACTGAAATCACCAAATATTCAAATATTACTTTCAATTTGTATATTCTTCAAAATAATAACACTTTGACAATACTATTTTATCTCCGACAATATATTTTAAGTTGTGTATCTTATATTTCTTAGAATAGTAAGTAACACTTTGTCAATGAGATTTCATCTTCAACAATAAAGTACATTTTGATTCGATTTGATTGCAATAATTGATAGTTTCTTACAGCGCCATCTGTTCGCAAATAGATCAAGCAATAATTGATAGTTGCGTACACCGCCATCTGCCCGCGAATTGATTAAGCAATAATGCCGATAGTTCTATCAATACAGATTCCGATCTTGGGATTTACACACAAACATGCATACAAACAATCATACATACATACATACAGGTGAAGCTAATATAAAGCATGTAAAAAAATCAATTACCTCATATTTGAACATGATATTGTTGCACCAGTTGTCTCCATGATTTATCACGATATTTAATTCTGGTTTCCTCAGAATAGTCATCAAATAATCTGGTAGTTCAGCTTGTAATCTCTCAAGAACTTCAACAGCAGCAGGATCATCAGAAACGGCCTTCAACCCGTTGGCAACTGCTGCATTCGCGTAGGTTTCCACTTTCTTCCTATTTCCCATTTCTTCATTGAGCACGTGGTGTTGGATGTCTTTTGTGAGTTCAGCAAATGCTTCTGGTCTTTTGTGCCTGTATGCCAGCGATGTAGCGTGGAATTTAGCGTACTCACATAACACAGCCGAAATGTGTTCGGAGTCCATCGGATGTTTTCTATTCCACATCCTGTAGCCACTTTCTATCAAGTTTTCCATTATCAAACACTCGTTACCATCTTCTTGGCTCTTCCCGTATAATTTGGCGTGTCCTGAAAATGGATCTGGAATATTCAACTCTTTTTGGAACACCTTGAAGGCTGCGAATATCTTGTCGTATGTGTGAATTTCCCTGCAGAACAGTTTGTGCACAGGAGCTGATCTTCTGAACGCTTCGTTCGTGGATGCAGATTTGAGGATCAACTCAAGTTTACGCTCATCGTCCTTGACTGTAACTCTAGTTATTATCCCGAGATAATTATCACCCTTCTCTGAGCCTGAACTGATTTGCAAATCGAAAACATCGAAACCATTTTGATGTGCGATTTGTTCAATCAAAGCAAACTGTACCACACTCAATTCTTCTGCCATATCGAAGGCAATACACTACGTAATAGACATTTCAAAGTTATCTGAAACAAAATAATGAGGAGTTTGACCTTCCGGATTAGGAGGCAAATCTTTTCACTCGAATAATTATCATGGCAAATGGAATAAATCGAATGCCCAGGGACGGATCTTCCACGATATCGACATTGAAGTTTTTCGTCGTATTTATTACACGCCAGTTTTACCTTACTTCAATTTCTTCGAGTTTGAATGATTTCAGGTGAGTTGTAAACGATATTTTTCGAAATTAAATCATAATCCAGATAAAGTCCGTAACAGTCTAAACTAGTCTTTCTCAAAGTAGGCGATAACGCCCCCTTGTGAGCTCTGGAGGCCTATAGGGGGGCAGTAAACGCCACAGAGAAGATTGAGGGGCATTGAAGCAGTTTAGAGGGGCGATGAATAATTTCAAAATTTTTTTTTTGTTGTAACACAATCTTTACTGATCCTTTACGCGTGTTTCCTCGTGTAACGCCATCTAGGGGACTAGGCAGTAACTATGTCCTGTCCGTTAGTTGTCAAACTGTGCAATAGATGGCGGTGAGCTTCAATGCGAAGCGAGAAGTTTTTAGTCTCCATTCTCTACTAGGCTCGCTCCACAAACCACCTACTATATAGACTCCCCACGGCAATGGTATTGGTCGAAGATGCTTTTGTAGTTCGTTATTTCAACCTGTAGATGTCACAGCAACGATTTGTCAAATTATGAGCATGCGTAGTTGACGACAATGCTGTCAGCTGGCAACGATTTTCAGCTTCCTCTATAACTTAGAATCGGAACTAAACAAATAAGCGGGAAACTTAAACGCAATCATTGAAACTTTTCCTAGAGATCAACTACCCTAACACCAAACTGAGAGTAAGTAATTTGTGTTCTTTACTAAAGAGCAGTGCGATGTTGACTAGGTAATGACAAGTGGGCATTCCGGGTAGAATTATTATGATGGACTCTGATAGCAGCTAATGTATTTCTATTTCGATAGATATATGTGCAAGCTTCCATTATGTATATTACTGCTAGCGTTAATGTTTTCAAATCCTGAAAAGTTTGTCTACAAGAATTTCTGTAGCCCAACTTATCAATGGTCCTAATATCATCCCAACTTTGACTACTTGTCTTCTCTTATGAAAGTATAGTAAGTATAGGGTAGTAAGGATAGGGTTATTCTTCTTACACCATATCTTAAGACTTTGGCGAGCAGAACATCATGGTTTACACAATCAAACGCCCGTGAAAAGTTAATAAATAATCCTAAAATACATTTATTTTTGTCTAGAGCTCTTACTATTCGATTTTGATATTCACACAGTGCCGTATCAGTGCTTTTTTTCTTAGTGAAGCCATGTTGTGAGGGCGATAACAAGTTCTTTTATGTTACTTTTATAGAGTTTCGAGATAATACTAATTGCTCTGTATGTTATCCATATTGATAATATCACCTTTTTTTAAAATCGATCCCAGTGGAGTTAGAGTTTTTCAAGCTGTTTATAATTTTTGCGAGTTCCCATTCAGTAATTGGAAACATAAAATAGCTTGAGTTATTTAAGGTGACATTACTCTCGAGAAAATTCGTGTCAACAGAGAAGTTTTCAGATATAGTCCTAGTAAAATGTAGATTAAATTTTTCAACTATCATTTCATCTGAATACCTACTGATTATTATTGACTGTTATAACTATTTCACGATATTCCATAGTTTTATTTTTTGTAACTCTTTAATTATGGCCCATGTTGTTTTGGGTTTGTTGCGTTAGTTTAATATCAAATCATCATAATATTGTACATTCTTCCTTATATCTATTATCATTCCTAACTAATGTATTAAACAACGAAACCTTATTTTTTAGGTCCTTTATTGCACGAGTCATAATTATTTTGTGTGTAGTATGTTTTTTCGATCGACCTAAGGGCCTAAGGTAATTTTTCTTTTTGGGAACGATATTTCAAAATAATATGTTAAGAGTTTTACTAAAAGCATCCTATGCTAAGTTGGGGCAACTCTGATCATATACGTTTGCTCAGTCGTCTTGTGATAAGTAATTATGAAATCTTACGATATTTTCATTGCATAAATCACGACGATAAGAAAAACTATTTTTCTAACCATTACTGACTTCATGTTGCAGATCAGAAGTAATTTTCAAAAATTGTGAGTAATGATCTGAAAGATAAAGGTCAACTATTGTCACATTATAGGGGTGGCTTGACAAAAAAGTTATCGCAATAGGTTTGATAATACTCGTAATATACAGAACGACAAACGTGAGATACATGCAGTAAGGAGTATAGCGAGAGCTGTCGTTGAGAAAACATATATCACAGTTAGAAAAGATTCCTAACTTCTAGTCCACATGTAGGCCGTTATGGCAAAAAACTACTCCCCTTACCATGCCATGACGTGTACTGAATTATATCAAAATAATCATTGTGCAATGTTCCTCAGAGAAGAAGAACTTTATTTAGAAATAGAATCCCTAAGATACAAACAAATAACTAAAACAAAAACGTTTGTTGTTTGAAGATGATTGACAATGTTTCATGATGAATTTCATTAGTCATCAGTCATTGTGGATACTAACAATCGAAACGTCGTGAATTAACTTGGCTTGGAATCTCTTAACTTTTTAATTTCATTTATTTTTTGTTCAATTCCTTCCGTTTTACTTGTAATTTATTTCACTATTGCTTTATTTCAGGTTTTCAGCTTAATATAATACGCTACGTTAGTGTGACGTCATATGTTAGGGAAGGTTATGGTCCTTTATCTAAACAAAGATTTATTACTATTGTTCAGCTATTGAAGTCATACGTATTTTGGAATATTTGAGACTTTGTTAGCATTAAAACTATCAAAAAAGTAAGTAATACAATCTATATTTATGAATAATCCACAAACTTTCATTATAT
>WOGN01001837.1:4794-18068 GCA_015342105.1 Leptinotarsa texana
ACATATTATGAAGGTGTCGTCAACATATCTCAACCAGACTCGAGGTTTCTTGTGGGCTTCTTCAATGGCCAGAGTTTTCTCTGGCCACAAGAAACCTCAAGTCTGATTGAGATATGTTTGGTTTAGCATACTTCAAAATTGATTCAACTTTGTCGATGGTTTAATACCTTCTGCAGAGATGACAAATAAATTCAATTGTATCTTTACCAAATTCACATTTTTCAGGATTGATTACGACTCCATATTCTTCTCCATAAATAATGCTATTGAATGATTCTTGTGCTCTTCTTCATTTTTAGAGCATATTAAGAAATCATTAATGTACGGAAAACAAAAATCAAGGTCCCGTCTTATTTGATGTACAAAACGTTGACATGTTTGAGCTGCATTCCTTAATCCAAAAGGCATTTTAATATATTATTTAATATATATAACTCCAAAGGGAGTTATAACCGAGGTTTTCTCTATATCTTCTGGAGCCACAGGAATTTAATGGAATGCTCTGACTAAGTCAATCGTAGAAAACACTCTTTTATCGGCTAGATAGTAGGTGAAATCTTTTATATTGGAATTGGATATCGATCTGGAACAGTTTTTGCATTTAATAGTCTATAGTCACCGCAAGGTCTCCAATCACCATTACTTTTCCTAACCATATGGAGTGGCAAGCCCACTCCATATGGTTAGGACTTTTTGACGACCTAAAAATACACTGTTGCATCATGTTAGTGAATTCTTTTTTGGCTGCTGTCAGCTTTTCAGGATGTAATCTTCTTACTTTGTAGTTGGTTCATTATAAATTGGTTTGTAGGGAGGTGTTACTTCGTTGAATTTCCTTTCACTAACTGAAGTGTTTTGTATATAGTGACTCATAAAGTTTTTATACATTTCCAGCTTTTTATTATTATCGTCTACTATTATCTGTCAACTTGTTCAACCTTATATAATATCCCTGCACCTGACGCATTATTCACTCGCTAATAATCTTGGATGTTCATTTCATTATTTCGGACTTCCATTGTCTAATATGATATAAATTGATTTGAAATCACTGAAAGAATCTGTGAAAAATTTAAAATATTATCTGAAAAATAACAATTATATTAAGCAAAAAACCTGAAATCCAAATGAAATACAAACAACAATCAAAAATAAAAAAAAATCAACAAGAAAAAATGAAAATAGAAAAATTCCAAATCATGGTACTACAAGACGTTTCTATTGTATCCACAATCATCTTCAGGTGACAACTGGACTTATTTCTCGGAGATCTGACTATTTATAGGTCATTCGAGTGCTTTCACCTATCCCCTCTTTCCTCTCTCCACTTTATTGGTTTTAGCGGAAACTAACCGTTTGGTGGGAGTTGGTCGTGTTCCGCATGATTAGAGGTTTCCATATGTAGCATATTTATAAGCTAGCTTGGCTAAATGCGGTATTGGACAACATATATGCGGCCAGTGTTCCTCCTTGTGAATGATTTGAGCTCACTTGATGTTATGTTGATGAATCCAAATATGCTCCGCTATTACTGATTTGCTGGTTTCTCCTTGCTATGTGTGTTTCTTGTGCTCGACAATGCGAAATTTCAATGGCCTCTTAGTTTCCCTAAGTATGATTCTCCGCACTCGCAGGGTATCCGGTAAATGCAATTGTTGGAATCGCACTCCGCGTTGGGTGGTCTGGTTTTCGTGAGGCTATCACGGATAGTGTTCCCAGATCTGAAGCAGGTTCTGATGTTATACATAAACCCAATCCTTTTTATCATTTCTGATAATCCTCTGATGTAGTGAAATACAAGTTATGATTGTGACGGCTCCCCTTCCTTGTGGAGGTCTTGCTGTCTTCTAGCTAAAGTCTGTTCCACCAATACTTTGGAGTAGCCATTCCGTTGAAGGTCATTTTTGATGATGCCTAGTTCCTTCTCGAGACCATCCTTTGCATATAGGGCCCAAAAACACGGTCTAATTGATGATTTCTCTGTCAGTCGATTGATGGTGATTGGATTCCTGGTTCAGATACAGTCCTGTGTGAGTGGGTTTTCGACATACAGATGTTTTCCATTTAGTGTCTGTCCTCTTCACCAATACATCTAAGAATTGCAATTAGTTGTGTACCTCCTTCTTCATTGTGAAAATGATGGAAGGACTTATATTATTGATGTGCTTCAGGAAGGTGTCTACTTCTTCATTCCCATGATTCCATATTATGAAGGTGACGTCCACATATCTCAACCAGACTCGGGGCTTCTTGTGAGCTTCTTCAATGGCCTGAGTTCCTCCTTATATATTTTTACTATAACCGGTGAAAGTGGAGATCCCATTGGCAGTATCTAATCTTGCGTAAAGAATTCGTCCTTCAGTTGGTTTTTAATTTTCATCTCGTGTTGATAGTTCAATTTTTTTATTTTTCTGATTGTTATATGTATTTCATGTCATTGTAATTTCATCCTGTAAGTCATCCTGGTAATGAAAGTCAGGATTGTGGAAACCTTAAGGGTGTTATAACTAGAATGATAAAGTATAGAATAAATAAAATAAATCCTATCTAATTTTCACTAATACAACCGGTTTTGGTTCATCATTTGATTATATCAGGATAGTTAGCCTTGAAATATTATTCATTTGATAATTACAGAATCAACAGAGATTTTATTTGTTTCCAGGTGCATACCCGTATATAATTACCAACGTAAAAAAATTGATGCTTTGGGCCAATACAGAAATTGGAAATTGAAAAATACAATTTCTAATGAAGATGTTCATTCAAATGAATACAACGTAGATATTTCTATTTCAAAAAGCGGCACTATGACGTCGTCTATGACATTATTGCTAAATAATTTGAAGTAAAAAAATTAAAAATTGGAAAATAAACCGCACTGTATAATATCATTCTCATTACTTTAAAGAAAATAAAATATACCTCAGAGTGTGAAGAATGCTAGTTTCTATACTGTATTTCATGTTTCTATGAAAAAACTGTGTACCTATTTCCTGAAAAAATATACTTGGCTCGAATGTCTTGATGATTATTTCGCTCTGGGCTGGACTGAAATGTGTATTCAATTGTTTCATCGTTGAAAATATCCTGAATCTACCCAATCATGTTCACCATTATTATAAATATGAAATTTACAATTTTAATGGCACAGATGGTTGCACTTTTACCTGATATGATGAAAAGAATAAAAAATATTACGAATAATAAATTTTGATATTCCATATTGTCAAATATGGAAAATAATCATGAAATAATTCAAATTCAATTAAGTGAATACATGAATTGAAAGATGTTCCAACCTATACTAAAACAAAATTTTTGATTAACATTTTAGTGTAAGTTCATGCCTGAAGTATTTCACCCGTTTCGTTACAATAAATATTCAATTAAGTTTTTAATGAGTTCTTTCCTAATTCGGATGAATGATGAATGGGTGAAACATTGAATAAAATACTCTCGTTAATAAGCCAAGCAAGTAATGAGTTGCAATATGGAATATCAAACTCAATCATCCTATTTAAAAATCGATTTGTAATTTTTCTGGAGTAATTTATCCAGACACACCCTTTTTCAAATAATTATTTAATTTTCAGTCGTTGATGATGAAAATGATTTTTGTTTAGATTGAATAAAAAAGCATAGGTTCTGTGATCTCCTATTATAAAAAAAATTTTGAACCAATTCTATCTGACTAATATGGCTTCCGTGTCCAGTTATTCTAGATGCAACACAAACATTAAATATAGATTAAAGTCAGTGCAATCATTCTTTGTGAAATGAAATTCACTTAGTTAAACCATACGAGGTCTGGCTATTAAATAAAGGGACTGCGCGCCTACAGGGCGCCCTAGAGAGGTGGGGAAAAAATAAGTAGTGCTTTCGGTATCTGGAAATCTTTCTTCAAGTACCGGAACACGTTTTCATCACTTTTATTGTATTTTTTCAGTAGCAGTTTGAAACGAACGTGTTTTTCTCTCGTGCCAAAAACATGTGTGATGAAAATTAGGAACAACGTATCAATTCCAAATTTCTCGTTGAATTGGAAAAAAAACCTAATGAGTGCTATACATTATTGCAAGAGGCCTATGGGGACAATTCTCTATCTCGTGCGCGTGTTTTTGAGTGGTGAAAGTGCTTCAGCAGGGGTCGAAAAAGCAAGGATGTCCAAATGAAAATTCAAGCAATGTTTTTCGACATTAACGGTGTCGTGATGACTGAATTAGTTTCAGGGAGACAGAATGTCAACCAGACTTACTATTTGTCAGTTTTGGCAACACTACGAGAACGAGTTCGTAAGAAAAGGACCAAGTTGATAAAGAGCAACTCGTGGATTTTGCACCAGGATAACACACCTGTCTATAACGCGCTAGCTGTGAAGCGGTATTTGGCCAAAAAACGCCCTCCAGTGCTCGAACACGCGCCGTACTCGCCAGATATGGCGACTTTTTTTGTTTCTGAAGATAATATCTGCTATGAAAGGGTGCCGATTTGAGTCGATGCAAGCGGTAAAGCAAATAACGGCAAAGCTCCTAAAGGCCCTCACCAAAGAAGACTTTCAGCACTGCTTCAGCAGCAATGGAAAAATCGCATAGAAAGGTGTATGGTGAGAGGAGGGCAATATATTGAAGTTGAGCATTCGAATATAGAATAATTTTAATAAAACCCTTTTTCGTCACCAGTCTCCTGTATTCCTATAATTTTAGTTCATTTTACTCAACATACGTGAAAAATAGAAAACTGTTTTCAATACATTCATTTCATACCGAAGTTTCTAGTTCTACGTAGTTGAGATGCTGGGGAAAAATACTATCGTTTCTTCTTCGATGTGTTTCATTTTATCGCCTCTACCTACGTCATTGTCATTCCAACAAACAATTATTTCAGTGAAATATAAATAGACAAGGTGCAAACACATCAACGTGACATAACAAACATTTGTTCTGATTAATAATTAACTCGGTTTTTCTTTGGAAACAATGGTTTATTAATTTACGAAACAATGCTGGTATCTCATTGGGAAATCGTCGAAATTAAGTAAACATTCACATTTGTTTAATTAACGATGAACAATACCGGCCATATGAATAAATCAGGAGCATCCAATTCTGAAATGGGTGAATTTTATCATTATTTCGATATATTTCACTTGTTTCTAGGTAATAAAGAAAAGTAGCTGGATCGTTAGCAGTATCGTTCATATATAAATCAAAGGATTCGATTTTTGAAAGGGGTAAATTTTATTATTATTTAGGTATATTTTACTTGCTTCTATGTAATCAAGAAAAGTACATGAATCATTATTCATCATAATGATTTTCGGTTGTCAAAAATACAGTTATACCTGAATATGCAATTTATTATTGTGTTTAAAAGTAGTAGGTTACTGTGACATGATAATAATCATTTAATATATAGCTAAGTACATCTACAAAAATAAATTGAAACGAATACGAAAGTTTGATGTTAGAAAGAAGGTTTCCGAGTAATTATGAAGAGGTGGAACTGATACAATATGTTGTCTTGACAATTGTCAATGAAATGATAATTTGGTGTATCTACTTTAATGCAAGTTTTTGTATTATTATTTTTTCACTAGACGTCTTTTTGAGATCGCGTAGTGATTCACAAAGAAAGAAATATATTCAACAGAGAAAAATAAACCAGCGTCGTGTTCCTGAGTTCCTAACCTTCAAACACATATAACATCTTACTGAAAAAGTTATGTAGGCATATGCTGCTTGTATAGGGAGGCCTTTGAATTTTTATCTTCCGATACAAAAGGGAAAAGTTAAATAAAAAATAAAATCAAACAACAGTGAACCTGACAGAATTGAAAGAAGACTTTCTGCTCAGCTGAACGTAGACCTTGAAACAATAACGTCAATTCTCAAACAATAATTGCAACTTTCTTTGAATGGAGAATTACTCCTTCAAAAATTACTCAACTATCAAAGTTTTTAATGGTATGTTTGGTTGTTGAAAAGCCTTCAATTTTTTTTTCTTATCTATAGGAAGTTATAACTCAAACTATTCTAAATTGAACTATTTAATAATGAAATGGTTCAACAACAGGTTATTACTTGAATTTTATTTATATTGATATAATAATGTGAAGAAAGGTTATTTATTATTAAAATCTGTTATTGATTATTCTGTATATGTACATATATTATAGCTACCATAAGACAATTGTTACTTTTGAGATCTGATATTGATACTGATAATGTACAAACACAGAATTAGTATCATCATTTTTGAGCCACGTTTCACATAATAAAATAATATTATATACTGAGCGTCTCTTCGAAGAGAGAGGAGGAGCCTGCCTTCCGTTGATGTATGCGTGCGAAAAAGGTAAGCCAGACGTACTAGCGCCGTTACACGTTGAGTAACGATGCGGTTTACCGTTCCATAAGAAGTTATCACTTCAATAAGAAATTTTTATGAAAAAAATGTTGAAATTGGTTTTTTGGTTATTCAGCGATCAAAAGTCAATGAAAAGCGGCCACGCCAATTGATTTAAGACATATATGATTTTTCAAATTCATCAACCTCAATTACAGAAATTATATGTCCATGATTTCATGATTTCCCACATTTCATTCCAGTAGAAGCCAATAAAGCCGTGAAGATTCAAGGAATTCTATCAATTCCTGAAAATAATCAATTAGGTAAATTGAAATATTGATAGATCTTGACACCTGCAAGTGAAACACCCACTTACACGAAATGTTTTATGAAAGACTAACAAAAGAAAAAACAGAATAAAATTACCTCAAGATATGAAATACATGTCCAATAATATCAGTGCTTTATACTATAGGAGCACTACAGAATCGCTCTGAGAACGGACTGCTAGATACGTTTCACAATACAGGAGAAAATGTTTAAATGTTAATATATTGAATTGAAATTGTAACATAAAACAACTGGTAGTTTTTTTAATACATTGATAATGTAGTTGTCACATTAAAATAGACAGTGCTCTCTAGAACTAAAAAATCGATTTTAGACAACAAATACCCACATATTATGTAAATTATACAAACGATACAAAAGTGAACTGATTCAGTGATACAGAATGGATTTTTCAGGATCATTTCCACTTGTTTTATAGACTAGAAATTCAAATATTTTCTCTCTACGCGTTTAATATTGGCATCATAACATATAGTTGTTATTGTTTGAGTATTACTGAAGTCTGAACTTTGTCCCCGTAAAAAACCATACATTTTTTCTGCTGTTGGAATCATTTTATTCATATTTGCCATAAAAGTCAGCTTCTACATCCCTTGAGATTGGAATTCCGAATAACATGGTCATGTAGTCATCCCCTACTGCTAACAATATGGAACGACGAAAAATTTGAAAATATTTGAATGAAGTTCATTATCATGACGCCACTGAAAAATATAATTATATTCACAGTTGAAAGAGGGGACCAACTCACGCATGTTTCAATTGAAGTCATCCAGAGATCATTCGGGTGTTTGATACCAAGAATATCACTATAGAAGAATATTTGATATTAAAAACGTGTGCGTTTTGGGACGCCCCACAGAATTGATAAGTTAAACTAATCTAAGTTGAACTATTTAATATTTTTTAATGATTTAATATTGTTTAACTTAAGAAAAGCTCAGGTTATCACTTGAATTTTGTATATATTAATGTAATAATGTAAGGAAAGGTTATTCATTATTAAAAACGTTTATTTAACTCTTGTAGGTTCAAATAATGAATCTAATAATGTACATACACAAAACTAATATCATTATTTTTGAGCTACGTTTCGAACAATAAAAAAAATTACTTGTCTACCGGTTGGATTTTTATAATACTGTCAACAGAATATGTCTAACGCACATTAAAAACTGATCGTCTGCTCGATTAGAGAGGACTATCCTACCTTCCGCTGACGTACGCGTGAGAGAAAGGGAACCCAGACAAACTGGCGTCGTTACGCGTTAGGTAACAAAGTGGTTCACCATCCCACAAGAAGTTATGACTTCAAAAGCTAGTTGAGACCAGAGCCCAACATCAGAGTACGCCATTTGGACCCGCCATAGCTCGCTCAAAAGACAGCCCTGTTTAGGTACCGGTGATAACATCTCCCCCCATGAAGACTTCATCTATGGAAAGTTCGAGGATAAACAAGGTTCTATAAGGTCAATCGTGAAGCAATAAGTACTTCCACACTGAAATAGATTCGACCTCTTCTGCAGCTTTCAGTGTAAGGCAACTATTCGAAACAAGAGGCTTCACATATAGAGTAGTTGGTGATAAGTCGATATTCACAGGTGTGAAATGGTCTAAATTCTAAGTCAATACGTTCAGTAGGCTTCTTCTTGGGTAGAGTATTTCCTTGTTGGTGTTGGGTCAGGCTTCTGCTTGCTTGTGTAGTGTTCCGGATAAATAAAACTACAAATACATTGCTGCACTCACCTCTCCTTGAAGAACAAGCCGCCATCTATCGGATTGATTGAACACTCATTCTACGAATATCAAAAAATGATTTTGGTTGGATGGAAGAGCAAGGTCTGCTCATGTTGCGATAGCAGCTTACAATAATTTAGTCTTCCAAACAGTTTTATAATGTGAAAACTTTGAAGTTAACAGCACAATGAATTCAAAGAAAAGAAGGAACAAATTAAAATTGAAACAAACCAAATTCTCTGAATCAAACTATGAGTAATGAAACAGTTTTTCAGATTAAAATAATCATGCTTTGTCTTTTTTCACCACTCCATCGCTTTTGAACTCAAAAACTAACTTTTTTCGATATCGTGAAGTTTTGGAACTTGAAACTGATTCATAGACTCCCAATAACATTTGGTTTTTCACCACCCTTACAGTATGGAGTCCTTCCCTCCCATTACATAATTAATTTTCTCGAACGACCCGGTGACTTGCTCACCTATTCTGATTAATTGAAGGGGCTATTCAAAATTTTATTAGACAAGTAAGTTGAGCGCTAACCAAATTATTTAGCACTCGGCCTGAATTTACAATACGGTTCTGCGTGTCGGTCATGATTGAATAATATAGAGAGTTGGTTCCTGAATCAATCTTTTGATACAAGGTTTGAGATATGACAGAATATTATTGAACAATAGTGAAATATTTTTCAACTGGTTAGAAAATGAGTTGTTATAACTGTGCCTGTGCCTGTGCCAACAAGTGGCACAAGCACTATTAGTTGATGAATCCTTAGTTGTCAATGAGGAAGATAGTTCAACGTCGAAAGTAACGAAATGATCACCCAGTATATATGATAGAACTGTCCGATATTTCATAAAAATCCATGGTAACACATTTAAGTAACAATTTTCTGGGATATTTTCAAAGTTTTCAAAGAGGCAACTTCTAGTGGGAGGGTAAACCGCTTCGTCACATAACTCGTAACGGCGCCAGTTTATCTGATTTCCATTTCTCCTACGCCTACGTCAGCGGAAGGCAGACTTCCCCTCTCTCGTGGGACGGACTATCAGTTTTCAGTGTAAGTTAGAGACAATATTATAAAAATCTAACCAGCCTACACGTAATATTCTTCTATTATGTCAAATGTGACTCTTAATGGTCCCCAGTTTGTCTGGCTTCCATTTCTCTCATGCACACGTCAGCGGAAGATAGACTCCTCCTCTCTCGTCAAACAAACGCTCTGTGTCAGTTTAGAGATATACTATTGACACTATTATGAAAAATCTAACCAGCAAGCACGTGACTTGAAAATTGAAATACTAATTTTTTGTATGTATATTATTAGTATCATTATATAATCCTATAAAAGTAACAATTGGCTCATGGTAACTATATTATATGTACATACACATGAAAGATTTCATTAATAAATAACCCTTCCTAACATTATCATAAAATTCGAATAATAACCTAAGCTTTTCTCAAGTTAAACAATATCAATATTGAATAGTTCAACACAGATTAGTTTGAGTAACCACTTCTGTCGAGTGTCTCGAAAAGCAAACGTTTATTTTAATACGTGGTCATCTGATAACCTTTTTCAAGTTTCCATGAAAAATCAGAACGGCTGGAAGTTGTTGCCAGAGGAAATCACTGAACTCCTAAAATTGGAGCAAACCAAAGTCCAACAGAATAACAGGAAACCCACAGACACCAATTCATTGGGCAGAAACTATGTTGAGGGAGAATAATCGATTTTCAATAACCTTGTGATGGACTGTTTGGAACCTTTGGTGTAGTAATTGATATTACTAGAGTTAAATCATAACCCCATAACTGTTATTTGTAACACCTCGACACGCGCTTCAAAATAACGGTTTGGTGTTGGGATGAAACTTCAGTGATATTCCAATAACCTATCAACAAAAAGGATATATTTTGGAAATGATTATACTCTAACAAAATGAGAATGAAGGTAAGTAGCAGTCGTACAATATGTACGTGATTATGGTAAAAACTGAAAAGGAAAAAATTTTCACTAGCTCCACTCGTTCAGTAGGGGTGTGCTTATGAAATCGAGATTTTCAGCAGCAGTTAAGATGGGGAAAATTTGTATTTATATAGTGACTGATTGAAGTGTATCATCATATAACATTTTAATGAACTCTACCAGTACCACCTATAATACTAAATGAAATATGGAAAGAAATTACAAAGAAATCTTGTTCCATTTGCTACCATAACTTAAATTAAACTAATCTTAGGTACGATACTGGCCGGCAATGGGCTTATCGCAACCCAATAGTAATTTAGTTGGAAGTGCCTAAACCTGCGCGATCGCTCAGCCGTAGCGTGTACTGTATTTTTCTCGATAGGATTCATCTAATTGAAATTTGGATGATTATGCAACATTCCATGGCTGACGGACTATGAATGACCATAGTGCTCTCTAGGTGGCTCGGGTAGGAATTGACATTGTCCACTCAGAACATAAGGCTAATGACTGAGCAAGTTGAAGCCTTTGGCACCCAAAAAAATTATTATCAAGAAGTTATCGTTGAAATCTTGAACGTAGGAATGTTCCAGTTCACTCATAGGCATGATCATACAGGTTTTGTTGTGATTATCGTTAAGTGATACGGAAATATCACACTTTATCGCTTCCCAGTTGATTCCCTCCTGCATTTTGTATTGGCACAAATAAAGATCTGAATCGAAAAAATTCCACAGGTACGGATTATTCCATTGAAAAAATAACTTCTGCACTTTCTACTTTCGAAAACTCATGACTTGAATGATTCATTTCTTTTTCATGCTATCTCCTCCTTTCCACTAAAGCGCCACCGCGACTCGACCCGGAAAAGAGAGACAAGAGACGCCTCTAACGAGAGTTAGTCGCGCTTTTGTCTGATTAGATAAAGGCATGCTTAAAACAACAACAGATACCTCGCGCTAATGAAAGAGAACCCCTTTCTCGGTTCCCTCTTCCCCTTCTCCAACAAGCGAATCACCCTTCCTATCACCCCGGCATTCCATATTTTGGCTGATTGTACGTTCCAGCGGCGGTTCTAGAAAATTCGGGTATTGGTTCAAACAAATTTTATTTTTATTTCAATTCGAACGACCAAAATTATTTCGAAGACTCGAAGACATTGTTGACCAATAAGTTGTTGTTCGCTTGTTTGCGTTAGCCTTTTCAGAAAAAAACACTGGTTTTCAATTCGTGATTAGAGTGTCCTTTTTCTCCAAGTGATTTAGTTGTTTTGCAAGTTGTTGAACTTTCCATACAGGCTAGTTTTATTTGCTATCAACAGAAAAAATAGAATACCCGTGTATAGAAACCTGCTTCACAACTAGTTACAAAATCTGCAGCAACTTTATGAAAACCTCGCCATCAAAATTTGAACGTCCAACATTTAGCAAAATACTATGTCAGTCACTATCAATTACAGTCCAATCTATTTGTACAGAAAGGAAAGCCATACCTTATCAAAACTGCTAGACCGATCAAGCCATTAACTATTGAGGAGAGAATTGTCACCACTGACATATTTGTCGAGAGTTCAAAAATACCGTAATAGTCTGGATCACAAAATCTTTTTTTTGGAACTTTTGTCGAAGGGCACCGAAAATTATGATCCAGAGCCCATTCGATTCGGAATGACCTCTAGCAACTTTTTGAAAAATTTCGCGAGGGGCTCGAAAAAATTACAAAACTCATGAACCCTTTATTTAGTAAGGAAAAATGGGGGGTTTAGTTTTTTGCAAATATGTCGGAAAGTATTAAAGATATCCAAAATTTGAAAAAAAATCCTTAAAGATGAGAAAATTTCCTGAGAAAAGTCCCACCTTCCGGAACTCTATCACAAATATTTATAATTTTAATTTAGAGGCGAAAGTAATATTGCTAAAATCGGGTGACGAGATGATCGATGCGGAACTTTGAACAATAAAAATAATGTTAACCCATTACATACCATTAGTGAGAAAAAAATTCACATACCTTCTAGACACTTGAATAAATAAAAATCCATAAAAAAAGTTATTCAGTGATCATTTTATTAGATATACTTCAGGTCATTAACTAATTTTCACAAGTTTTGAATTTATATAAAAATCCTGATAATTTTCAAACTGAAAACTTCAAATTCCTTACACTTCTTGGATCTTCTCTTGAAAGTCTTCAAAAAAGATTTCCCTTGAAAAAATTCCTAAGAAATTTGATTTTCCACTTTGTTATTGATAATCAAAGACTTTGAAAAGTGAAACAATTAAAGCAATAATTTTTTTTCAATATTTAAATTTATTCGTATTCTCGTTTTCTGAAGTTTCATGAAAATAATATTTCATAATTTTCAGCACTATTCGTAAAAAATTGTTATAAAACAAATATATTGTTCAAAAGATATCTGAATTTTTTTGGGGGTATTTTTATCAGTGATGAATATTATGATTTTCAAAAACAAAATTGTTTCTTATAAAAAATGGTATTGCCTTAAAACGCATCTGTTAATAAATAATTTTTTTCATTACTAACCTGAGAAATTGCTATTATTTAATCCATTCCCCTAACGAGAATTAATATTTATCACCCTTGGTAAATAATGATTATAAAAAAACACCTAGGTAAATAATAATAACAATTCTATAATTTTAAAGATATTCACAGAAACTTTTGTTAACTTAATTATCAACTAGAAGTAGGAAATTGAATATTGGAAATACGCTTGAAAATTATTTAAAACTATAATTAATTGTACAATTGTGACAAATCATGTGTATTCCAGCATTTCTTGTATTAATGGAACTAACAGTTGGATCAGGTAAATTCACTTCAATGTGTTAGGAAT
>WOGN01001838.1:0-29147 GCA_015342105.1 Leptinotarsa texana
AGCTGCTGGATTCAATTCAGAAGAGAGCCATCGGTCTGATTGATGACGCAAACATCACTTTTCAAGAAAAGTTTTCTAGTGACTTGGCACATTTGATATCACCAAGAGCGATACGTATCAGAAATATACACAACAGACTGTGGCTCTCATCGTTTTGAGGTTCATCTCAGTACACCTTGAACTTCACTGTTCAACACTTTGAACTTCACTGTTCAATAACTCTTTCATTTGGAGATCTGCATTTATGTGGAATGAACTTCCTGAAAACATTTTTCCAAATATATTTAATCTCTAGCGATTCAAATCCAATGTGAATCGCTATTTTGTACAGGCTTTTGTTTTGTCCTGCCTGTTTGGTACTGCTCCGTCCGGGTATGTGAGTAGTTCCTCTGTGATTTAACACTGCATAGAGATTATAAAGATTAGTGGCAAAATTGTTCGTTAGCCTCATAGATATCTCAGAGGGGATTGAAGAAGATTATACCGATAAGGGTCCATAGACTGTTTAACGAAACGTTGTTCACCTCATAACAACAAGTAAAATATTATTAATGAAATTATGAAACAAATGGAAGCCCTCTGTTCTTATTGACATATCTGGTGATAAAATTGTAGATCTCTCAGGTTATCTCTGCTTCAACCTTACTTATTTTATCGTAGAAAATGATCTATCCAACGTCGTAGCGCTTATAAGTAGGATTATCATGATTTTGAACCAAGTTTCGATTGTAGAAAACGAACTTGTTTACAGTTTTTCTTAAAGACAAATAGGGATTCACATATAATTTGAATCTCTGGAGATCAAATCCATTTGAAAAAACGTTCCTAGGAAGTTTATTGCACAAAAACGCAGTGTATCTGTCAATATTTTTTTGAGTTCAGTTCCCCTATGAAATCCATTGATGTAACTGTGTAACCACAACGAAAGTAGGGATGTCCAAAAAATAGGAATGAAATTCTGATGATGATCCGAAGAAAGTCAGTATTTCAGGTCAGGTTTACATAGCATAATATATAGGTAATAATGCTATCTTCAACTCGGATTGAGAATGTTGTTTTTGCCAAAAACAATCGTTGTCGAAGTAGAAACCGAGTTAATTATTTGTTAACTATCATAACAGTGATAGGAACAATTAATAAATCTTACTGCTCTGATTGATACTGACGTAATAACTTATACATTGCAGTGCTTCTTTAAAAATTATATTGAATACCTATTGTTGATTTATTCAGTCACAATATTTGAATCGAATCTAATAAACAATTGAATTTTGGTAAATTGTCAATTTGTGAAAGAGTGTGGGCCGTGACCCCTGAGAGCCCCCTCTTCGACCGCCCTGAAAAATCCCCATCCGTGGATATCTTGATTCTCGATGCACTGAACTATGCATCGTCTCTATACACCGACCGGACTCATCACTTACGGGAATTGGATTTCTGAGCTGGGGCTATTTAATTACAGGAGTGAAAGGGTGTGTGTTAACGACTTTTCAGTCTGGGCTTCAGATACGAAACTTGGGAGTCGTATGTTTAATTACGGTATTTCGGTATCTAGTATGTGGAGGATGAAGATGGAAAACGACAGACAAGGGCAAGAGACCATGGGAGGAGGAGCTCCCGGGCAGCGGTCACTGTCGCGAGATTCGAAAAATTCCGAGCAAAAACCTGAAAATATTTGAAATGAAACATTTTTTATAGTATAATTTTCATGTCGCAAAATTCAAGCAAGCGTCTTCAAATGAGAGAGCAGATATCACTTCTGAAACAATTTTGTTTTCTTTCGAAGAAAAAATTACTATAGCTTTTTCACCTTACACAACAATTATCAGATCGGTGGAATGTCCAGTGAAGAATAGCATCTAATATATAAAACAAAAGTCGCAAAATCGTACTAGTAACAACGTTTACAGTTTCCGAATATTGCGAATCGATTCACTGCAGATGAAGTAATAGCTACTTTTTTTATAAAACATAATAAATGAAATGAAAGGATGTCAAAAATAAATTACACATTGAAAATACTTACAGAATAGTTCATCTTGAAATTGTAAATGTGTAAATTGTGAATGTGTAAATTCATGTAAAAAATTTCAATAATATATTAGGTAAACAGTAAAGAATCTCGATTAATGGTAATGAGCGCTTTTGTTCGGATTTCATATTCAAACTTCTACTTAATTTACTTTTTTTATTTATGAACCGATTGAAATAAATCGAATACATTAATTAGCCTTATCAACATCGGGTGAACCAATTTTGATATTATCCACCATAAATAATAATAATAAGTGAAAAGTGGTGAAACAAATGATGGAAAACTGACTCATCAAATTTAGTCTGTGAAAAAGTTAGTGAAAAAGAAAAATGTATTTACATATCAATGTAGAAGTTTTCAAAAACTAACAATGTATTGTCACAATATTTACTGAAAATTTTGATGATTTTCATTTAAAAACGCTTTCTTGATATTAAAAAAACATATAATTTTTAAATAAACTCCATTAGGAAATATTTATATTTACATATGTCACATGTGGGATTTTTTCACATGTATAGGTATTTAAACATGAAAATATTTTCTGGATAATTATTCCCATAACTTATAACATTGCTTTCAAATCTTTAATAACCTTTTATTGAAAGTTTGGTGTTCATAATAACAAAAATGAAAGTGCTGATTTAAAAACGATTATAGCTATAGAACTTTTTTTTATAATATTGATAATATGTATTTATTAGAACAGCATGGAAAACGGAACAAATGTGTTTTACATTAATTTACACATAATTGCTGACCTAAAAGACGAATTTCAGTAGCCCACTACGTATAACCTAGTGAGGTCCTGCTCTACCACTTGACCTTCTACCCTTCTATTATTAGATACTTGGATACCATGTACCCAGTGAGGTCCCTAATTACACTAACTTGATTCCTTTTTCTTCATTTGGAAGATTTCCAAAAGTGCTGTGGACCGTTAAATAATGTTCATGTTTCGCTATACAATTGCTTCAAGTATAAACTTTGTGCTTGAGTTTATGTTTGAAGAAGCTATTTTATAGTGAAACACGTGTCGAGGTTTTTTTAAAACCCTTACAGTGAAAATCATACAATAAACTGTATTGATTAGTTTTTTAATATGGATTTTCATTAAGTATTGGCTAGTTCTATTCAATTCGAATATTTACAACGCTGCAACATGTGTTTCACTATAGAACGACTTCTTCAGTGGCATTGACCTATCGACTCATACAGCCCTTCTGACATCACGAATATAATTGCAACGTGCGGTTTGCTGCTCGGATAAGCTTTATACAAAGGACCGGTTCACGGGGGTTATATGGGCAATTACCACCCAGACATCGATTTTCAATACCCTTCAAACGAATATTGTGATAAATACACGCATATACTTCCGTATAGAAATTATTCTCTCTGAAAATGCAGAAATTACTCCTCCCCCCAGAAATTTGTACTGAATCCCACATTACTTTGCACATACGATATAATCATATTATATATACTGAAATGTTATTGAAATGTAGAAATACAAAACTAATTATATTTGTCAGAAGTGTTTTCAACTGTATCGACACTACCGAATTGGTTACACTTTGGTATATAAAGATGGTTTGGTTTCGAATTTGATTTCCATTATTTCAATTTATATGATAATAGTTTATCACTGGTTCCGATGAAAGTGTCAAAAATATCAGTAAAGAGCGAAAGCAATCAGTTTGTATCGGATTCATGCAAATATTTCAAATAATATATAAAGATAAGTAATTTGTAAAGTAAAAATAGCATATCAAAATCATTAGAAAAAAAAACTATAAACTCCTCAGTATCATGTTGAAATAATTATCTTCTTTAGTTATTCAACAACATAATATTTATCTTCTCATGAATCGAAAGACAAACGGGGACAAATTCCTAATTAAAAATTTTATATAAAAACAAGTTATACCTTGATGGAAACTGGCGAGTGTTGAGCCTGGAAACACTCTCGAGAGTCTGAAAATATAAAATAAATTAGTTTTGCATACATCACGACTTAATCTGAGAAATTCAATACTGTTAAAGTGAGTCAATCTGTTACTGAAGAATGATTTACAATACGGAACGAAAACATATGTATGGAGACTTGATAGAATAGATTTCAGCAATGAATAATTTTTCACGCATTAATTTGGAAAAAAATTAAATTTCACACTGAAAAAATATACAAAGGTGGAGGCACTCCATTTATATTAGTGTTGTCATCAAGACAAGAGGCTCTCATACTCTGTTTCTCACAAACACCACTCGCTTTGAATAAAAAATAATCTGATATAATACCTACGTGCTGACATAGCATGTTTAAAAAAAGAAACTAATTATTCGTTAAAATATACACTGTATTTATGAGGTAGTACTTTGAATAACCGATTGGTTATCACAAATGAGGACTAATTATACACTTTTCTAAATATGGGCTTACTAGTACTACATCCTAATTGAGTAATTTATTTTTTATTTTAGAACTCACAGGAAGTTTCTTTGAAAATTTATTTTGTCGTTTTAAACCGTTCGTATCATTCCAAAAGAATTATAAACAAGTATTACGTTTCAATTTTCTGTAATAAGATTGGATAGTTTTTATACCATGCCACCATATTGAAAAGATGTTAGATCTCATCGCCCATATCATATTGGATTTTTCAAATAATTGAAATGGCCTTGAAAGAACAACTGGCATTATACGAATATATTACTCTGTTTAAGAATAAGGTGAATTATCATTTTTTTCAAAAAATATTTATTCATTCATCGATTTCTATATGCACCTCTTGTGAGAAGCAATACGAAGAAAACGTCTGATATTGTGGAAAAATAATTCATGGCTTTTGCATCATAATAATGCACCTGTGTACTCGTCATTGCTTGTTCGTGATTTATGGCCAACCATGCCGTAATCATGCTTCAGCCGCCGTGTTCACCAGATTTGCCCCTCTGCGACTTTTGCCTGTCCCGAAGATTGAAGAGACCCATGAAAGGGCAGCGTTTTGCAATGATTATGAGATAAAAGCCGAATCGCTGAGACAGCTTTGGGACATAACACAAAGTGTGTTTTTCAACAAAATGGGGTTTCTCCTCATTACGTACCAGAAGTTGGTGGTTTTCATTTCGTACATTTGATGAAGTGAATTTTCTGGATCAGTTACACTTTATAGTTCTGAAATTGCTTATCGTTTTGATGTCAGAAATGTTTTATGAGTTTGATACAGAAATAAAAAACCGTTCAAATAAGGTATCACTCGAAGAATATCCTCATTTGAAATTTTTGACACGTGGGAAGTGGGTAGTTCCTCTCAGATATAATACACTTGCGCCAGCATTTTTACAATTCTCGAAGCAGTTCTGATATGCACTTTTTGGTATGTCCTCAAGCACTCTCAGCAATTCGATTTTTATCTCGTAATAGCCGCAAAACGCTGCCCTTTCATGGGTCTTTTCAATCTGGGGAACAGAAAAAAGTCACAGGGGACTAAATCTGGAGAATGCGGTGACCGAGACATGATAACGCTGTTGTTATTCCATCCACACCAACTTCTCAATTATTTATTTGACGAACCTCCATAAGAAGTTTCGTCACTTTCTCAATATTTTCATCGGTTGTTGAAGTTCTGGAGTGTCCAGGACGAGCGTCGTTATTCACATCTTGCCGACCTCCTGTGAAAAGCTTGTGCCACTTGTAAAAATCTTTCTGACTCTGAGCACAGTCAGCGTATGCCACTGTCAATATTTCAAGTGTTTTTGAGCAATTAATTTCTTTTTCAGACAAAATTTTATGCAAATTCTTTGACCCATTGGAACTTTTATGCCTGTCACCGACAAACTGGATATGCTCAACAGATGTACCAACATAAAACAATCGCTAATCGAACATTCACCTTATTTTTAAACAGCACACGTATATGGTAACAATAAAATCCTGTTAGTAGAATTGAGTTCATAACATAATTATTATAGATATGGAGAAGCTGTCGTTTCTTGTGCTGCTTGATTATCTAAAATCCTTTGAGACATTGGACCACTATTTGATCTGCAAAAAAAATTCTTTGGTTTCACAAACAGATGTTGACTTGAATTCCTGGATGAATATATTCTGTGATCTTCTTCATTTCTTCAGCAAAATGTGTAATAATCCTAACTTTGCAATGATAATTTACTACCAATTCCATTTTTTGGATATACACTCAAAATAGCCTCAAATCCATTTTGGATGTGTTATCTGTACAAGATGCTCTGCCAAATCCACAATTAACCTGATAGGACAACGGACCGAGGAAACTGGGGCATCTGATCTTAGCAACTTTAAATATATTTATTATAGATGACTCAATCACTGCGAATGACGAGCCAGAAATTCAAGCTCATTCCTGTATAGCATGTTGTATGGTAGGGAAGACTGGGGCACATCGAACTGTGGAAAAATTGGAACACATCATTCAAAAACTGTAACAGCCAGTCCCAGTCTCCTTTACTGAAGTTCTGGTGGTATTTTTATTTGGAGTTTTTCCGTTAATCAGCTGCCGCCCCCATACGAACGACAACTCTCAGAAGTTGAGAAACTTGTGCGAGCTAAGGATTAACGAGATCTTACCTTTTAACGTGTGACTCCTAACACTAATTATATTTCTGATTGTGATGAAACATTCAGGATGACTGATACAAGAAGTCTTGTAGATCTGGAGCATCACATGATATGATGTAATATGATTTGATATGATAAAGTCACCCAAAATTATGTCTGAAACTCTGTTTCAAAACTCAACCGAAGCAGTGTTAATTCAGATCTTCATATGAAATAACGTCATCAATTTCAGAAGAGCTGAAGTATATTTAAATTAAATGTGATTATTATCAATTGACATAAAATTGATAATATTATCATATTGTACTATAGCTCTCAGTTCCATGAAATCTCTGATGGATAAAGTACTTAGATCTACTATTGTGTTTGCTTCTTTCAACTCATTATTTTTAGGAGAGTGAATATATGGTACTGATAGATAATTTGTCCGAATTACTCACTTATACGTGAGGATGCAATAGAAAACTTATTGAAGTTTTGAAAAAACGTAATATTTTCACTCGTGCATTCATGAAACACATTGCCTGACATCTTATTTGATGATATACTTGTATTCTCCCCAGTAAACTAATGTATATATTCAAAAAGTCAACTAACAATATTTTGACATTATTTTGATATTTCTGCAGAATTTTTTTTCCCAAATTTGTAGTAAAACTATAATCGACCCTTGGAAATTCACACTCTCGTTTCCACCAATGAAACGAAAAAATCCGGAGAAACGTAAACTTTTTATTATGAACGGAATCAGCAATAATCTTTATTTGTTTCTTTTCGTCACGTTTGAGATGAAGTCGTCGCCTTAAATATGTCGCATTTCCTTTCGTATTTCTGTCTTGGGCACGTTTCGCCAAACTTATACTCTTTTCTTTTTCAGCTCACCTATTAGACAACTCGAAGGGATAGAGAACTCTTTCCACGTCCCCGAACAGTTTGACGCATTGGATTTAACACTGCAGATGAGAAAATGTGGGGCCTGAAACAAAGAAATGGCTGTTAGTTTGCTGTTCAATGTGGAAACTTCTGTTTTGTAAAATGGCGGAATGAATTTTGAGGAATACATTTCAGAAAAAAGTTTCGGAAGAAGATTGAAGGATTTTACTCTGGCTTTTTAGTTTATTTATTTATTTATATCCAAACAGAAACACTGGTCTAATTACATGGATAATTACATATAATATTACAAATAATTTATATTAATTTACAGGCGACAAACATGAGAAATAAAGGTAAAAGTAAAAATAAAGATGAAAATAAAAGTAAAAGTGAACTCAACACTATTACACTATTACATTAGTTTTAATTTAATAAAAAAAATTATTTTAGTAGTAATTATAATCAGTTAGTAAATCAATAATTTCTTTGATTATAATGTTTCTAAACATATTTTGAGTTATTGACCAATCCAGATTAATGAGTGTGTCATAATGATTTGCTGGTTGTAAGAGGAGCTCTAGAAGAAAAATAGAATTTTGAATTCATGTCTAAGATGGGTAGTTCTAACTAAATTATAATCTGGATATACATGATGCTTTTTATAATATAGGTATCTTGAAAATTCGTTTTGAATTTTTTCTAGCAAGAGTAATGTAGTCTGGTATTCTCCATGCCAAATTATTGCAGCAAATTCTAGTTTTGGCCAAACTAAACTTCAATACAAAATTTTTAGGGAATATACATTGGTAAAATTAAATGATTTTCTAATTAAATAACCTAGCAATCGGTTTGCAGAATTAGCAATATTTTCAATATGTGTAGAAAAGGACAGAACACCAATTTAAGGCATCTTCATTAATTCTGTACTTAGACACAACAGGTCTTTGAATCGCGTAATAGACAAAATATTGAATTTTTCAACATTATTTTTGTGCTCCATTCAAAAACGCTATTTAAATCTTTCTGCAATAATACAAAGTCTCTAACAGTTTGTATTCCCTTATAAAATTTAAAATCATCATCGAACAAAGCACCTTTAGTTTAATTTAATAGTGACGGTAGGTCATTCATGAAGAGAACGAACAGAAGGGACCCCAAATTAGAGCCCTGGGGAACTCCGGAGTTGGCTTCAAATTTACCCGATGATATCTGTGTTGCAAATAATTTCTTATCAGTTTGAGAATATTATATGACAGCCCAAACTCAATCAATTCACACAAGAGTACATCATGATCAACTGTGTCACACGTCTTTCGAAAATCTGTATATATTACATCAAGTTGCGATTTGGTTTCCAAACTTTCATATGCGTAATTTGGGAAAGTGAACAGGTTTGTGCTGATAGATTTAATCGCTACAAAGCCATGTTGGGGTATAATATATTTTTCAACATATTCATATGAAAGTGTAAAAATAATTTGTTCAAATTTCTTGGAAGGTGCAAACATTATAGATTTTGGCTTGTAGTTTCCTACATCCATTTTATTACCTGATTTGAAAATTCAAGTAACGATTGCTATTTTCCAAGCAAATGCTTTCTTAAGTTTTAGTTTTTTTAACGCTTCTTCAAAATATCTTTCGGTTATTGAAATTACAATTAGAACCTCATTACAAGTACTGTTATCCGGTTCAAAATTTAAATTATATGATGCGCCTACTGACGAATACCCCGACGAAAAAATGTTAGCAAAAGTATTCGTGATTTGGTCCTCAACGATATGATCACCTTTTTTCGACCTTGACCATTACCTCGATGATTATATCATGTCAATATGGCTTCCAGAGTCAAGCTCAAAGTCATAATCGGGAAGTTGGTAAAGATCATCCATTATCTGCTCTCTTCGAATCCTTCGAAAAAAATTTGTCTCGGTTTAAAAATTAACCTCAATCTTGTTATGCTAATCGAGATTATGGTCAAGGTCGAATCTAGGAAATTCCCAGGGAAAAAATATGAACTTTTTACTGAAATGCAATTTTCAAAAGTTATTAAGCTATTTTCATTCATTTGTAACCCATAATACAGCAGACAATATATTGTTTTCTCTTTCATTCTTTCTTTTTACTACCGTCCTGTAGACTCCCATTGTTGATCGCTTTATTGAATTAATTTTATGAGTAATTTGCTGAAAGTGCAAATCGGATACGGAATAACCAAAATTGAAAATCATATATAGGTACAGGGTGTGTATGTCACAGACATCGTTTTTTCAACATAATAAGAATTGTTGTTCATTCAGATTCATTATGTCACTCCAGGTAAAGAAATTATCAACACATATCTAAACCTGAAAACTCAATTTTGTTAAATCACCACTAAAAACTTCAAATTCAGTCCTCAATTTATTATCGAGTTAGTTGAAGAGATGTTCAGTGTGTTTTTCGTCGACTTCCCAATATTTGAAAACGTATTTGGTATGTCAAATGATTGGTATTCTCTTAAATCCGTTTACGATAGAACCTCTGGAAATATCGCATTGATTATGGATGCCTGTGGATTTGTGTTGAAATATTTAAGAAATCTATGAAATTATCTTCACTTTGCATCATTGTAGATGAATATATTTTAGAGACTTTCACTTTTCCATAAGTTTCTGATATTTTTGTAATTTTTGTAATATAAATGAAATAAACTGAGAATATTTTCGTTGGAATAATTATTCATATATTATCAATTCCCAAAACATCTCTCACATGTAAAAATTACAGTACTGACAATTTGAAAAAAAAAATTTCAACGTCCATTCACACAAAAATTATTATTTTTTGTCATATTTGCCAAACAGTAGTTTTGTGTAAATATTTCTCTCAACCAACAATAAAATGTCATTGTTAACCAAGGCGTTTTCGTTAAAAACTGATAATCTTCTATAAAGAGTTGAAAAAACAAAAACGATGGACTAGGCTTTTATGTCCACTGAAAATAAATCTGAATACCTTTTAGTAATGCTTTGACAAAATTAAGTTTCTGAAAAATATAAATGTTTCCTCCAGTGTGTTTGCATATTATTTTTTCATAAAAAATTTGAGGAGCAAATATCAATTTTAAAAATCAAACCAAAATAAGAAACAACAAAAAATTGTTTTCTTGACATTAATGGTTGTTGGGTATAGGGATGAATTGTCAAAGATCACTCAAGTTAGAATAACGAATATGAGATCGCAGATATATACAGAGTGTTTCATTTGAAATTCTCATCGTATTGAAGGCACGATGTCTCTAACACAACCTGAAGTTATGATTTTCAATTTTGCTGCAAATTGTGAAAGTTCTATATCTCGTCTCGTTCTTTGGTTGGCCAGATGTGGAATTTATATCAAAAATAGATTTTGTAGATAAAAATCGATATAAACATATAATTTCCAAGACAGGTTGTAATATTAAAAAACCATGGGAAAAAGTCGTTTAAAATTCAACGTATTATCCAAAATAGTTTGGAAAAAACAAAGTTGATACGAAAAAGATTCAAATGGCAACAATGCATTCTTCAGAATATTTTAGAATCGCACTAAACTTGGATCTCCCTGTATATCCCATTAAAAAAAAGCAAGAGTAAAACAAATCCGAATATCTCCATCGTGACATTTCCAAGTCCAAAAACAACATCCTGGCAATATAAAGGGGATTCCTCGCCCTTTGTGTAGGTATTATCGGGGTAGGCTTATAATTGATATTTGCGGTGAGGTCTCCGGGAAATGAAATAGTTCGCTTCACTTGGTCTTTATCTTTGCTAAGATGTCTCCATAAACCCTGATTACGCTCATGGCGTACGCCGGACAGGGGTTGATAATAGCCAAAGTTTTTCGCTTTTGTTTCATCCCCCATCGTTCTGAAAAAATGTCTGTCTCTGCGAGTGAAAGTTATTTAATTCGAGTTTTATTCGGTTTCTTGAGTTTGAGTTTTGATGCGAGGGTGGAAGTTCGGCCATAATTTTTAAGTTATATATGGGTGAAGGGTGGCATACAAACTTATTTTTGATTTACGTGAAAGTACATAGATATTTAATCGATACAACCGTGAATATATACTAAGGATCACTTCAATGAATGTGTTACATCAGTATTATAGTGATCTTCAAATCTCTTCTCATATTCAAGAAACACTTTTTTATGAGATTTTCACTAAACAGTTTCACAAAAACGCAACACGTGTTTCGTTGTACAATAGGTTCTTCAGGCGTGTCTCATTTTTGGATATTTTGAATGATGATCTCATACTAGAATCATTCCTGTTATCTATAAATCAGAAAATAAAACAAAAAAAATACAGAAAAGGATTTTTTTGGTCTTCCATATTCTAGGTGTGCCAAATCTTCCTTATATCATATTTTAATAAATCTTTTTGTCTGTCAATAATATTTTGCATCGCAGTCCTCACATTCAATTTCGTAAATTCCAGACTTCTCTGAGTTCTCGTCTTTGTTCCTTGGATTTCCTAAAAAGGTCTGTAGTGTATGAATTGTTTTAAAAACCACCTTCATATTCAGTTCCTTGAGAATCTTTCAAAAGTTCTTCGTGTATTGATGGTATGGAACTGAGATATATTTATCTTAGTTTTCATCGTTTTTTAAAGTTGAGATTTCGTTCATTCTTAAACTTTTTCTTCCTTATTATATCATCTACAATACCCCTCAAGAAACTGTTATTGGCTGCTATTCCTGTATTGTACGTTTTTCTTTTGGGAACCTCTCATGTGTGAGAGGAAAAGTCAAAAGATGATACACTAGAAAATTCAGCCCAGCACGTTTGAGCTATCCACAGTGATGTTAACTTATGAATATACCTGTACGTGCTTGTTTTCTTTCTAAAATTATCGTATTCTAGCCCTTCATATTGGCTATTACTCCTTACAAAAACGTCAAAAAATTTGTTGTCCTTTATTTTCTAACTCATACATGAATTTTATTGATAACAGATTTCCATATGTTAGGACATTTTCAAAATTTTTGCACAGTCACATTTCCATTTAACAATTTTGTATCATTTAAGCAGTTGTCTGACAGTTTCGAAATTTAACAACTTGGGCTTTAAATGCGTTCATAAATTGAAAATTTATGCATTTCCTTTTTCTTACATACTTTAGAAATTTTTACGTTTACCACAGCTTCAGAACATATATGTTTGTCAACTTTGGAAATAAGTTCCTGTATAATAATGTAATTAAGGCTGACAATCAAATAAAAAAAAAAGGAAATCCAATTGAGAACTGAAAACCTAAAATCTGATGCGCGATATCCAGTAGTTTTTCTGAAGAATGAAACTGTCGTTGAGTTTGTTTAAAAAATTATTTTACATTTCAGAGTTCCTATCCAAGACTTAGTTCCTATTTGAAATTAAATAGGGAAGTCATAAACACACAAACAATTTCAACCTAAAGGAAGAAGGAATTAACAGTAATAAAATCTGGATGCCTGCATACGAATACTCTTCTATTCAACTAATAGTAACATTGCCACGTCTGCCACCATTGAAATAAATCGAAAAATCAAACAAATTCTGTAGTATTTACTCTGAGGAAAACCAGAGTATTTTTGGAAAAAATACTCTTCATGAAAAAAATAACAAACCGCCCCGGCTTCCAACGGGTGCAATGCTGATACTGTATATACATATAAACGCGTGCGATAGCTGCTAATCATAAACTTATATAGGGCAAAACGCGGCTTTTGATGCTCTATATATAGGAACTCACCGCCGGCCTCCGGCCGGTACCGTCGCAACCGCTATGTCCCTGCGATATCTTCGAAACTATTTATTCAATCTGAATACTGTAAAAGGCCATATCGACCTACATTTAATGGACAATGTATTTAAGGTCCTTATTTGGATAAGAATCAACGCTGAATATCTTAAATTCGCTTCGTAAAAAAGTAAAGGATAAAAAAATGGTTATTGTGGGTTATCCTAAGAGATATACATATTCCACCGCTGCCTTTTTATAGACCTTTTCAAGGTGTACAAACATTAGAAACCTCTGAAATTATGAATGTTTCTCTAATATATTATTCATGTTATTTAAATATAAACCTTCCTGTTGAATTATTGTATTTATTGCGTTGCGTAGTTTTAAAGATCTAAGCATATATAGAGACAGACAGACCCAAGGTTCAATCAAACAATTTTTTTTTATAGTGTTTTTTTTATTTTACAGTTGAGTAATTCTTGTAGTTCTTCAGGCAGATAAATGAAGAAGTTATTAAATTGAATTTCGAGAATTTCTGCACTTTTTATTTTGGATGATTTTGATAATTAATGAAGCTCCAACCTGTTTTTTTTGTCCGTTTCTCTTAATTTTATTGTCCACCGTAAACAAGTCAAAGACAAAACAATGTTTTCAAAAACAAAATTCACTTTGCTCGTAAGACAAATGCAGAAATAGTCTCTTCTCGAAGATATTGTCGTCAAATCCCCAATAAAAATAATAGTTGGAACACCCGTATAGCTGGAACAAACCAAATCACCCTTCAGAATTCCTCCATTTCTATTCATAGGTCTGACAAACAATCCCCGGACTCAAGCGTCGAATCCGTATAGTTTCATCTGTTTTTATTGCCATTTTCCATAGTTCTTGATGAAAGTAGTAAATTTCATTCTGCTGGGCGGAGGCAAGCCCATCCAAACTCTACCATTCCCGAAAAACAATAAAAAAATCAATTTACCGATTGAAAATATTTCCATACCCGAATCTGGAAAAAGCATTTCAATAATCGTATATGGCTATGTCGTAAAAACGAATCTCGTTTGTATTCAATTGTGCGGATTCATATGATTAGTATTTTAACATTATTAGGTACTCCAGTTTACTTCTTTTCAGTTGATTACTTTCGATGGATTTATGAGGTTTTGAAGATTTTATTGACTGACAAACTAGATAAACAAATTCAGTGTAGACAGAAGTTTAATTTATTAGGTACGATTGCAACTCGCAAATGAGAATAATAACAACTAATTCATGGAACAAAATTTCTACTCAATGAATTATAATTACACCAATATTGATGATTTCATTGAAAATCATTCTGCCACTATTTGTAACGATATTCTAATATTCGGAATAAATGCTATTCGGAATAAATGCTATTCGGAAAAATTAGTGTAATCTAAGATGACGAATTTTTATCAGCATCAACATATTGTAAGAAGTATAAATAATTGTAACATTTTCTGAGAGTTACGAAAATTTTGTAACATTTAGTCAACAGCTGGTATGAATTTGATGTGGGTCGATACAATTCTTTCAAAAAGAAAAAAAGAAAACTCTAGTAGTTCACGCATTTTTGTGTTAGCGAATATAATTTTTTGATGTCAAAAGTTTAGACAAAGAATACAGTTGATGACCTTTAAATTATTGAATCATATATGATTCAGAATTGGTGAGGCACGCCATTTCAAGTTCATTAAAAATATTGGAACTTAATGATTTCTGGGTATTATATGAAAACTTAGAAATTATTAGAACATCTGTAAAATGGAATGAAGAGATTGAAACTTGACAATAAACATATTACACAGAACAGAGTCATACTCTGTTAAATTTTTATTATCAAAGATTTTCTATCGTTTATTAATGTTTATAATTCATTATCCCTGTACAAACTTGAAAATACTAAGCGATTGTTAGTTTTGGTGAGGCTTATCGCAATTATCATGAGGCTGTACGAACGTTTTCCAGATCGCCCTATTTATAGACATTATTTCAGTTATTGTAAAAATTATATGAGAACGGCAGTGTTCAAAATAAAAACGTTTTGGGAGATCAATTACACGGGAAGATGAACAAGTGGACATTATTAACGAGTTTGTGGAGGATTCGTAGGTGACTATATTGAAAGTACTAAAAAAAATAAATTTCATCCCTACAAAATAAAAACAGTGCATGAACTGACGGACGATGATCCAGACCGCTGTCTAGAATATTGTGAAATTGTCTCTAACAATATTTTGCAAAACCCCAGCTATTTGAAACACATTTGTTTCAGTGATGAGACTACTTTTTTTTTTGAACAACGGTCAAGTGCATAGATAAACTGTAAGGTACTGGTCCGATGAAAATCCTCGACTTTTTGCGAAACTCATACCCAGTTTCCCCAAAAAGTTAATGTGTGGGCAGGAATACTGGGTGACCAAATTATAGGTTCGTTATTCATTGAGCAAACTCTCACTGGTGCTCTCTATTTGGAAATTCAGGAAAAAATGATAGATCCACTGATAGTGGCAACTGTTGAAAATAATGGACATTATTCGGAAATAAGATGCAGCTCCTCCTCATTTTGCAGTTGCTGGGAGGATTTACTCGAATACTGTTTATGCAAAACGATGGATCCGGAGCCGAGAATCTGTCGAATGGCCTCCAAGATCACCAGATCTAACTCCTAAAATCCAAAGTCTTTGAGACTGTAAAACTTTTGATGCGCACTGTATGTACATAATCCGTTTCAATTAAATAAGGAATGTTTTAATGATAAGAGTTGTTTCACACGGATTTTCTTCTTCTAGTGTGTATCTGAATGAAAATATCCACTTTTCAAGAAATGAAAATATCATTCTGTGGAAGGTGAAAAAATCCAAAAAAGTTTTTCGACAAAATATTTTCTCTGAGTCTATTGTTATATTAGTTTCATCAGAAAAAGATATTCTTCAATTTCAGAACTGGTTGGTTTGTTTGAGACGAGTAAACTTCCTCAATATCTCGTTCAGAGAATTACCTTGACATTTTTCAAGCGCTTGCCACGATAATATTTAATTATATACTCTTTTCAGAAATAATCCGGCCCAAAATAAAATATAATTAGACCCAAATAAGGGCCGGAGAAGAAATAAAGAAGCCACGCCACCGCCACTTGAATCTAGAAAGAATTTTAATGTCTCGATGGCCGTAAGACAACAATTTCAGTTTCATCTGTTCCGTGCTCTTTGTCTTATCCAATTATTTGAAACAGCTCCTTTGTGGAATTACTTCAATTAAGATTATTTCTGCTTCTGCAGATGCGAATAATGCCTTTCTTCGATATAAAAAACATCTGCTGATGAAATGTCATTGAGCAAGGAAAATGCGGTTGGGCAAGCGAGAAACGAAGAAAATTGATTGAATCTCCAATTACGTTCGAAGATTCAAAAGGCCGAGGGAATTGAGATTTTAATGACAAAATTTTCTATAGGCATTACGTATTGTTACTGTCTAAGAGTAATTATCTTTGAAGAACCCATACTTTCATTTCGAAGAAGTGTAGGTATATGTGAGAAATGAAAAATTAATATGATGAAAATAAAAAAGGCATTTCCAACTTCAAAACCCTTTTGAAACATGGTCTCAAGTTTAAAACAAAACCTCATCTCCTCAAATTCATTACATAACTAAAATGGGGAGGTGAAAAGGTATTGCATAATTTTGGGTAAAAGTACGAAGGCGATGAAGATCATTTTAATTATTATACATAATCGACAGTAACAAAGGTATTTGAGAATATGCCTCGAATTGTCTCCAATGGCGGCGTTAACTATTTAGTCCAGTGCCGAAACCTTCGAAAAAGGGGAAAAGTGACAGAAAACAGTAGTAGGATGAAAATTATCGGAAGAAGAAAGAAATATGACAAAAATGAAAGGAAAAATTATTTACAGGCGATCTGAGGTCGGAAAGTGGAAGCGGGTGAATTTTTAAAGTTAAAAAACGGTTTATTGCGATTTTTTCCTATGGAAAATAGACAGGGAATAAAGTTGTAGGTGATAAAAAGGTCTATAATTTTTGTTTCTTCACTTTCTTCACAGAACTTATGCCAAAAATTCAAATAACCGATTTTTTAGATTTTTATATTCTATATATTTGGTGAAAACTTACCTTTTTATGTCACAGACACACTTAAATTATTTTGTTCTGAAATATTTTTTCTCGCCTTATTTTGATAAAATATCGAAAAAGTGTACTGATTTTCAAATTTTCAATACTATTGCAAATTTTATCAGAAAATGGAAACAACAAAAAAACTCCAATCCAAAAATTGTTTCCTTCATCATTATGTAAAATTCATTAACATTGAAATGCCTAACATTCACATGCTTGTTCATATATTATGAAATTTTCTATGAAATAAATTCAATTAGAATTTAATAAATCACCTTTTTTACTGAAAAAAAATTCAACAATTCCGTTTTATGCAATCTCTCTGTTTCATGAATCTGAAATTATTTTGTTCATCAATGTTACATACAATTTTATATTTTTCAAGTAATTAAAGTGAACATTTTACATACCTACCTATTGAAAATTTCTTTTTCGAATTCTTCGTTTGTTTGCATTTTCTGAGAAGATTTGCAATAATAACTTTTTCCAGAAAGAAAGTTTTTGGCTCTCTAGTACTCCATCTTGATACAAAAAAGAAGAATGAGGGAATCTTCCAAAGAAAGGAAGTTTGTGTCTGAAAGTTACTTCTTTGTATGATCTACACATCCATGTATAGATTTACTTCCTTCCTTTCTTTGGAAGATTCCCTCATCCTTCTTTTNGAGTAGTAGAAAGCCAAAAACTTTCTTTCCCAAAAATTAATCACTCCTAAAAAATAAAACCCCTTCAATTCAACTTTATCCACTATTATAAAGTAGAGATTTCAACAAACAAGAAGCATATCGATAAAAAAAAAACAGATATTAGTACAATAAACCAGTGTTTACCCTTAAAAACTCAATCCCTTCTACTTCCAGACCTCAGATTGCCCGTATTATTTTTTTCAATTTTTGTCATACTCTCTTTCCTTTTCAATGTGTTTCATTCTACTACAATTTTTTTTGGTTAAAAAAATTATTGGCACTGATCTAATTACGAGGCTCAAAGCAGTAGATTTTTATGTGGCCTTGGTCTTTTGCGAAAAGTATATGAATTGAAACATCTATTGACTATTGGATGTTTTTTTTTTAGATATCGATGATTTATTATGCAGTGTAGGAGTTGGATTGTTGTTGCTAATATTGTCGTAGACTTTTGTCTTACAAATTGGTATACTTATTACTAATATTATCATGATTCTTCAGCGCTTCTGTATTATTTGAGCTTATTTACTTCATTAATATGCTAATTGGTAGCTTTGAATAGTTTTCATTATTGAACCTATAAATACGAAAGGGTTTTTAAACAGGCATATAATTAATATTGGTTCAATCTAAAACAAAAGATACTAAATTTCATTGTTTTTGTCATAGAACTAGGTAATTATAGAACATATCGCTGATACATTCAAGTTCACTAGGAGTTTATTCACGTGCCTACTCCATTTTATAGCTTTTAGAGCTTATAAATTACACATGTTGTCTGTATTGATGTACATAAATCCGCTATTTAAAGTTCAATATGAAAGTTTCAATCATCTGTGTACGAGTACAGACAATATCTACGTAAAATGAAATCATATTTTTATAACGAAATAATAAAATTGAAAATATTATCGTTAAATGAAAAAGTATTCGCTCATATGTTATTTCAAACACTTCGGAGGTTTGTTACATGATATAAATGAAATTGTTATGCCTTGTTATTATATTGATTTTCAGCTCAGCTACTCATAGCATAGCATTTTATACTTGAAGAATATAATCAATTGAAATGAAATTCTGTAATTTCTAGAAAAATGTTGTTTCCAAACGTGCGATTCGCAATGTGATGAAACAAATATTTCAAGAAATATTAGCGATTATTAGCAACAATTTGTTGACCACTCTGCTGCATTTAGAGAGAACTTCAATAATTACTGTGAAACTTTCAATAAAAGCAGATAAAAAGCTCATTTACGTGGGTAACTGGGGCACAGTTCAATAACAACAAATAAAAAACTAAACTGTTTATTTGCCATCATTAAACAACGGTCAAATCTCAGAAAGTACCTATTACTTACAAGCACCTACAGGGGAACGCTTATGACAATAATCCCATCACTTTATCACTTTTGGAGTAGGCTAAAACTGTATTTATCGTAAATGAATGCTGTATTTCTCATAATTGTACTTTAATCAATTAAAGTACTTACTTCAACTAGTTTTCTGCTTGTAGAAAATTCTAACCTACACATTCTTCATTGTTCCCGCCTCAATTTAAAAATATAAATATCAGTTCTATGAACATGATATATTGAATAGAACAGTATTTTACAATTCTCAAAATTAAGAATCGACCTTCACTCGTATATTCGACAGTAGATAATAAAAAATTGTATTATAAAAGCAATCAAAATATTGAAAATATAACCTGATAATTCCTATGGCGTTTGTATCTCCTATTGGTCGTGTCCATGAGAAGAAAATTAATTAAACTCATATTCAGATTTTCTGGACATCGTGAATGAAATGACAAATTTTGGGGAGTGTGTAATTCGATATGTACTTGCAATGTTTGAAATTCACGAACATTGTAGTTAATTTCGAAAAAATTCTTACTACCCTTCGAATTTCTAAAACTAATTACTTGCGCAATTGAAAGAAAAGGTTCGTTCAATAAAAGTTACATATTTTCCATCAAATGTACAATATCCAGACCTGAACACTAAAATGTATCCATCCAACAAACAAAGTAATCCAAATAAAGATAGCATATTAAAAAAAAATGAAATTTGTGTGGAATTAATAAACAAACAAGTAACTCCAACAAACAGAATCCCTGCGCCCCTAAATTAAACATATATACCAGCGCTTGTGTAAAATCTCGTACGTCTCATGAATGCAAACGGAGGATTTAGAAAGGCATCGAGGATTTTGTAGGATCTAAACGTTTTCAGTTTATGGAAGGTAACTTCCTGCGCACGCCATTTCTCTCCGGAAATGGAGCTTTCGCCTGAAAGGAGCGAAAGGGCATCAGGTATTCCATCCAATCGTTCTGCAGTGTTGCCGACAGAATCCAACATCAGCGTATTTTCAGTATCTTCAGGAAAATGTTTCATGTTTACGTGGATTTTTTCCATTTTTCAAACTCTTCCACTTTCTCTCAGATTAGTTTAACCTCAGAGAGTGACTCTGCCATCCATTCATTAACCAAGACACCTCTTCTGTTTTTTGTTGTTTGTACCAATTACAGATCGATTCATGATAGAGATAATACTTTTCGAAAAAATGACTTCTACGCTTTTGCAGAAACAAAATCATAAAATAGAACAAAAAAAAAACAGTAAAACCAATATATCTAACAGATTATTTGGGGATTTCGGATTCATTGACAGTGGTTTGCAGGTTTTGGTACTGATATTGCATAGCCTCTGATAGTGTCCACCGTACGCAGGCAAAAAAAACAGTGGTTGTGGTTGGTACCAGTACCAACCCAAAATCAGAGGAACAGGTCTTGGTTTTATTGTTAAACGGAAGTATGTTATTGAAGACACACAAAAAAGAGTTCTCTATCAATGTTTATTAAATTGAAACATGTTACGAATAAGGAGTGCTTAATTCCTGGTAAATATTTATGTAATTTGTATACTTATCATCAATTTTTATTTTTATTCATTTATTAGTTATTATTTATTCTTCAAATCGTATTGGTTTCACTATTCGGCGTTTTTCTCTGCAAAATAATTGTTCACGGAAGTGATTGCCTCTTCATTTGACGTAAATCTCTATCCAGCGAGCTCAATTTTCAGATGAGGAAACAAAAACAAGTCGCTTGGGGCTAGATCTGGTGAGAAAGGCGGATGGTCGAGCGGTTCAACCGTAAGTCGTGGATTTTCGCCATGACAACCGCTGATGCGTGAGACGGTGCGAGATACTTTTTTCTGCAAATGTGGCCGTTCTTCTGCAAGTCCTGCCTTCAACTTGTCAAGTAGTAATGCGTAGTATGCTCCTGTAATGTTTTTTCTTTTTGAAGATAATCGATTGAAATAACTCCATGACTATCCCACAAAACAGTTACCATCACTTTCCCAGCCGAAAAAACAGTTTTTTGGAGCCGGTTCCCCTTTTGCAGTCCACTGTTTGGACTGTATTTTTGTTTCAGGCGTATGATGGTGTATCCAAGTTTCATCTACAGTAATTATTCGGCGCCAAAACTCGAATTTGTTGCGCCTAAACTGCATCAACAGAGCACTGGAAATGTTCCTTCAAAAACGTTTTTGGTCTCACTTGAGCAAACATTGCACCCAACGCGCCGACAGCTTTGTCATGCCCAAAATGTTGATTCAATATGTGACAAACTCGTTTTTTTGACATGTTCATAACCCCTGTTACCTCTCTCACTTCAATTCGGCGGTCGTCTAGCATCATTTGGTGAACTTTGGCGATGTTTTCGTCGGTAGTTGCAAATTTTGGACGTCCCGAACGTTGATCGTCTCCCGAACTCTTACGGCCACGTGTAAATTCAGCTGTCCAATGGTTGTGTATGGTGCAAAGTCCCCATACACAGATTTCCTTCCATAAAACAATATTTAATGACAGCCCGATACTCGATTTTACCCATTTTCACTCACATCAACCAACTCAAATGACTGTTCATAACAACTGTGTATCCACAGTGGCTGAAACTTTGGTGATTAACTGTTAACAGATGAACAAAGAAATTCATTTGCTTTTATTTACGAGTGCTGCAATCTTCATATTGATGTCGGAAACATTTCAGACCATCGTCGTACATATCAGAAAGAGTGTAATATACATTAACAAATAGAATACAGAAAATTTTTACAATAAATGGTTAACAGAGGCATTTCTCAAAACAGCCAGCCATGTTATAAAAATGTAATGCAGAATAGAGAAAATTTTGCAAATACTTAAAATTGTAAGATTATATGAGAAAAAATTAGATGTTTGAAGAGTTTCAAAAAATCACGAATAATAATATAATGAAAATTATTTGATACTTGTTTATTTGTGTAAATTTTTTCATTGAACTGCATTTCTTGATATGTCAGATCCACAGGAATTGTTGTAAGCCATTATTCCATTAATTTGTTCGGCGCAATACAGCTTTATTGGATTGGCAACACGGCCGTTCTGCTATCTGCTGCAGAAACTGGGGGGATCTAGATAAGAATTCAAATTGGATTTGGGAGACTCGAAGATTCTTGCGAGACAATTAGGTGGCTCTCGTCATGGCTAATCTTGATAATGGGATCTTTAGCTTGCTGGGTCCGAGGAGCATATTTTCTTGTAATTATTGTGAGGGTGTTGGCGGAGAAACTGGGGTCCAACCCTTAATTTTACAGCTTTGACTTTTCTTTTGTTAAATTATCTGAGATTTGAGTTGTTTCAACACAGATTGGTAGGGAGAAAAAAGTTAATATCTAATAACATAGGGAGAATCATCTGGAAATAGGAATGAAAAATGTAATTTAATAAATTAATTAATGAAAATTAAGATATTTTTATGGAATTATTTGGATTCGATGAAATGTATTCATATTGAAGAACAAAATAGCAGCAATATCGTTTAACTTGGAATAATAATAATTATATTTTTACCAGCATGATATGAGATACGTCACAAATAAAAAACTATGAGATGGTAGACACATTAACAATCAATAAAATTAAAATATCACTAATAAACAGATTTGTGCACATATTCCTAGAGACATTTATTCAATTTATAATCAAACACACACACACACAAACACATCTTCATTTTACATCAAGAAATTCTTTGATACATAAAAACATTTATCTTGCGAATATCTTTCCTTTTTCATTTAGAGCAGTTTTTATTCCGTAGCTATCTCAGGTATGCGGGAAGATGATTTGAAAACTTTACACCTCTATATGAGCTGTGTGCAGGAATATGTTGCATAAATATCATCATACATTTGAAAATATAAATACATGGAATTGTTGAAATTTTATATTTTGGAAAACGTATTTAACACGATTCATCTGGTTTTAGGCTGAAAATGAGTCGAATATTTCTTTTTTCGGAAATATAACTGCCTAATATAATATAAACAGCCAAGGCTACCTAATTTGTTTTTTAGTCTTTATTGTGATAGACTCTAACAAGACAAAAATAGCCAACAACTGTTCATTTATAAGAAAAAATATAATTTTTGCCATGTTGTCAAAATTATTTGTCAAATAATTTTTGAAGTTAGCTCAATGATTACGTATTAACCTCATTTGATGCTTTATGGGCTATTGTTGATTAATTTTAGGAAATAATTCTGAAAATAATTATTACTTTCAGTATTATAAATGTTAACATTATATTTGCAACACTTAACTGGATGATTTTAAATTTTGGTTCACATTCATTATTTATTATTTTGTTGTTGGTTGCACTCGATTTTTCTATATGTTAAAAGCCTTTCTATTCTTTTGTTTATTAAAATTTATTAGATAATCTGTTTAGGTTCGAGCATTAGTCTATTCTTGGAATTAGGAAACTTTTTCTGCATTACAATTGTTACCCAGTACTTCTTTAACTAAAAGTGCTTAGATACGGATTCCAGAATCCTTATATTTTATGAAAATGTCATTAAAACTTTTCTATGAATTTGCATGGTATCAATGTTTCGCTCATTTCTCCATTATTTCGTGGATTATTTGACTATGAGAAAAATAAATTCAGGTTTTTAATGACTTCTCCTAATATCAATAGAACTTGTTTGATTTTCGAAATGGTGAACCAATCAGGTAATCATTGGATATAGGGAGACAATTTTCAGAGCGTAGCTACGAAGCTTCGAATTGATTATTGGGTTCTACACCATCATACAAAATGCTTTCAAGATATCTCATATATTCTACGTTGTAATATAATTTTGAAACTCATTCGATGATAAGGTTTTTTAAATTTATTGTGGACCGCTACACAAAAGCTTTAAAACGAACAGCTAGAGTATAAAATTCAGGCAGAACGTTCTTGAAGTCGACGGGGGAAAGGCACTTATATAGTTGGTCGATCTGCACGAGAATCACTATATTTTACGATTAAATCTTATTCTGCACCAGACTTGGCATAACAAGCTTGAGTGCTTCGGGGAATATTAAATTCCTCAATTTCTTTGATAAGCCACTATATGCCAAACCCACTAACAATTTATAGATATTGCAGTTGCAGCATTATAATTAAAAACTTGCTTGTTCTTATATAGCCATCAACATACCAAAGCAAGCGGTGGGATGTATGTATCGGTCTATAATTACTATATATTGTATCAAAGTAAAATTTAAATAATAATATAAAGAAAAAATCTGTTATATATTTCATTCTTTTATCTTCCATACTTTCTTGCGACAAAAGAATAGTATACAAGGTGTATCGTAAGCGATGATTTTATTCCCAAGGGATGATTCCTTGTCCTATATTATTGAAAAATCATGTAAATTCATACCCTAACTTAATTTTTTTATACAACAGGGTGCCCAATATTTTTTGTATGAAATTAATTAAAATTAGAAACATAAAAAAGTGCTTGTGAGGTCGGTTTTACTTCAAGTTTCAGGTCAATTACTGTTTTGGGAAAATTTCACGAAACAAAAATTTTTGAAGTTTAGTTTTATTGCTTCTGGGCAGACAAAGAAATACTTCCTTTTTTTTCTTCTGATAAGTAAACATTATATAGAAAATCAAGAATCCAAAAAGTTGTATGTTTGATTTTTAAACTCAGAGAAAATAGTGGTACACGATGATTTTCACAATGAATATCAACCAGGTTATCATCAATGGAATTGATGATACTATAAAGTATGCAAAGGATATTTGAAATAAGAATGTATTCGAGCAAGTCAAAGCTTGGATTGCCTCGTAATCGTGTCAACCGCATGAGAAACTATTAATCTTTTTTCCTTCTTTAAAGGTAGGTTCACAAAAAACCCAGGTGAAGGTGACCTCAAGTACATTACTAAATGCCTTGAGGATAAATTTTTACCAAACCCCGACATTACAAATCAATACACAAGGTTGTAGACTAGTTGTCTATCTGGAATGGACAAATTTCACAATTCCAAAGATATGTTCATGTTCAGAAAAAAATCGCGCAAATCTAAATGTTACTGTAGACAAATTATGCAAAAATTCTTGAATGAAACAAAGTTCCAAAAACACCAACTAAATAAAATAACAATCAACACTAAACTATTCAACGACATCCCAAAACTTTTTTGATGTCTCCTACAAAATCGTCCATTTGGAGCTACGCAGTTCATCTAAAACAAGCACCAGAAATGTAATACTCTCTGAATAAAGTTTCATTCAGAGAATTAATATTCCTGTCTGACACAACAGCTGAGATGTCAGCGAACAGAAAAACTAAGTTTATGTCTGTTTGGGGACTTATGTCGTTGATAAATATTAAGAAAAGAATTGGACTGAGTATGAAGCCCTGAGACACTCCTTTGACAGTTTGTACTTTTTCGGGGTAGGATACCGAAGATTTGCAATTTCTTTTTGATGAGATACTGTTTATTTGTGTTCGGTTGCTGAGGTCAGATTTTATGAAATCATTGGCTTTTCCTCTAACACCATAGCGCTCTAGTTTTAGCATTATTAGCTCATGATTATTGTGGTCAAAAGCTTTCGTTACGTCAATATAAATACCAGTTACTTTATTGCCTTTATCGAGTTGATCAATTATATAGTTGAGTGAATCATAAATTGCAGATTTGGTGGATCTATTAGGAAGAAAACCGTACTGATTCATCACAAATATATCATTTTCAATAAAATAGACAATAACCTATTGTAAATGAGGCGTTGAATTATTTTTGAAAAAGTCTATTGTTTGATATTTCATTTTTCCCCTTTTTGTAAACTGGCACAATTTTGGCAATTTTCGATTTCTCGTAATTGTATATTTATCGAAGATACTCAGTACCGAATTTTGATGCTTGCCACTTTGATGCTTGATGCTCTTACTATTCTTGTCAAAAACAACTGAGAAGAGTAGGAGGAATCACTGAACTTACCAAAAAATTGTCCAACTGATAAGTGAAAAGAGAAAAATACTCAGCTAAAATACTTGAAGGTTACCGAGTCCTGAACAGCTGAAAAGATTGTTGAAATGGTGGTTCCATAAGATGTCTAGAGCCGAAATGGTCAAAAAATTATAAGATACACACCAACTGGATTGTTTCAATTGTCTCATTATTCCTGGGAAAATTGAAACAGGTACCGGAGTAACTGAAACAGGTGAAAAGTGTATATATTTTCTCATTTTTTGTTTTTCGAAGACCATTTATCAATAATATATGCTACAATACAATTGAAACATGTTTCAATTGTCCCCTCCTCAATTAATTGAACATATGCATCTCAAGAAAACATCTTGACCAAAGAAACAAATATGATAGAAACTAAATACCTTCTTAATTGTTGAAGTGAACATAATTCTAGCCGGTAATAAAAAGTTTACCATAGGAGCTGTGAATAAGTTTGTGACAGAAAACACTACTTTGCAGCGGTATGTATTAGTAGGTGGTGAGTTGAAAAGAAATGTATTATCTGCTATGCTTCAGCCACGTTTATAATTGTTTATGTGTGTTGTTTCCAACTGCCCCTAGCCTACCCTATTCAGCTCATAGACATTTTGAATGGATCGGTTTTCTATTTTTCAAATATAGCCAAGGCCAATTATTGGAAATATAGACAAAAAACTTGAAACCTATCCAAACAAATCTCATGCTGTAAACGTAATTCAGTTCGACCTCTAGAAAAAGAGGGCAATTGAATTGCCAATATTATCGGAGAATCAGGAACCAGCCCGAGGCTTTTCACTGGTAAGTGTTCAAAGTTTTTCCGCTCCCTGGCGTCCAAAAGCTTTCCCGTGTAAGCGACACATCTATATAACAATAAAGTGGACACGTATGGCATATATCACGGATTTATAACGTTCTCTGCTGGATGAATACAGAAATCGTAGTTTCATGGTCGGTATCGAAAGTATTGTTCTCGAGTATGACAAGAATAACTGAATTGTGAGTGGTGCTTTGTTGGCAATAAAACAGAGTTTAATGAAGTCCAGACAGAGTGGACGGCGAAGGAAAATCGAAGATATTCGGAGACAATAGAAAATGCATGTGTATTTTTTCATATTTCTCGCGATCTTTCAAAATCTGTCTGTGTAGAAAAAATTTGAAAAATGGCAAAAATTGGATAATTATTGTATTAAACGTATATGCAGAGGAGAAACCTTGAAATAGGAAAAAATAATAGGTAGATACAAAATTTAAAAATATGATGTCAGAATATAAGGTTGTTAGGAAAATATAATAAGAGGTTTTTCTGAAGTCAATCTCTTTGTAACTTTTTTCTTCATGTCAGTACTCTGCAAGTTTGGTGACAGAAGTTAATAATGAAGCTAAAATTATAAGAATGAAAAATGAATTGGAAAAACAAACTATAACAGAAAGATGAAATTCAACATTTAATATTGAGGAGGAAGAAAAACATATCATTGAAAATATGCTCGAATCACTGGTTCAAAAATTGACAATCCATCAGAAATAAAAATGATTTAAGACCATAAATGGAATGGGGTGGTTTTGAAATATACAGCGAATGCAGTAAAACTTTGCAAATTTCATTTGCTTCAACGTACTTAAATTATACAAACCTTGGAAATGACATAAGACTTCATTTGTAGTTAACAAGTAGTAACAATAAAAAGGTGTCGGCTATGAATCATTCTTTAATTTAAGTAGAATAATAATTATACTCAATCAATTAGTTTTACTTTAATGGAATGGAAGCAATATAAGTTACCACGTGGTAATAATTAATTTCTAATGAAGGAAAGCAGAATTTCTTCTTGTAGGATAAAAAATAGTGACGACGTTTATGCACGCACATATTATGGTACTTCGTTTTCCGTTTTGAAGCCATGAGGTGAAGCATGATCGAAGTCTATATAAAAATGTCTCCTTGGAAATGTTATTTACTGTATTATGGTACGGTAGCCCTAATTCAATTTCATTATTCAATTCAACAAGGTAATTGGCCTCCAGTAATTATTTAACAATGGTTTTCTGATTTTCCAAATGATCAAGGTTTATATTTCGAGTGCGTAATTTTAGAAATTTTGATTAAGTAAATGATAGGTAATGAAATTGCTTGATTAAAACTTGATTAAAATCCAATTAAACTTTACTTTATCAACCAATTGACTCGAGAGTATGATAATTTGATTTAACTTCAAGACTGTAGGTCCATTTTATCTCAAATCATCACATATTACAAATTATTACATATTACACACTTTTTGATTGACCTTGGTGCACGGGAAATATAGTATAATAATCATTTATTCATGTTTAAACATAACGTAAATACAAGTACAAACGGTATAAATGGAATACTTTCCTACTAGTGAAACCAAAAACTAAATGAGAATATTCTAACTGAACAATGGTGTTCATTGTCCTACTGACATTTTTTGTCACTTTTATGAGTAAAAAATAACGTAACAACAGAAAATGGAACTGCCGCAGCTTTTACCATCGCGTCTGGATATTACTCATGCCACAAGCTCTCTAAGGCCTCCTCAGTTTTCTCGGGAGAACTAATTGCTATCCTCAAAGCTTTAGAATATACAAGGTCCCACGACAATGGAAAAACAGTTATCATTACAGATTCCCTCAGCGCAATGACTGCAATATCTTGACTCTATCCCTCACATCCGATCCTCATCC
>WOGN01001839.1:0-18067 GCA_015342105.1 Leptinotarsa texana
CCCTAGCTCGCACAAGTTTCTCAACTTCTGAGAGTTGTCGTTCTTATGGGGGCTACAGCTGATTAACAGAAAAACAGATTTTAAACAGATTTTTTCAACAGAAAAAAACACTGAAACAAAATTAATGTGAAATAAAATACAAATGAAAATAGAACAATTGAACAAAAAATAAAAAATTACGAGATTCCACGCCAAGTTATTTCACGGAGCAGAAGACCTTTTGGCGAAAGTTGGCTATTTTTCCCTTGATCATGGTTTTTCATATGTTGCGTATCTCTACGCTATCTTGGCTGAATACATACTTAGACAATATGTATGCGGCTTTTTTTAATTTTCTCCTAAACCAATGTTCCTCCCTGTGTATGATCTCATCTTGGGACCACTTGATGTTAAGTTGATGGGTCCAAACATGCTCTACTATCCTTAAATATCTGGTTTCCTCTTGCTGTGTAGTTTCTTGTGTCTGGCAATGCGAACTTTCAATGGCTTCTTAGTTTTACCGATATAGGATTTTTCGCACTCAAGGGGTATCCGGTAAATGCAATTCTTGTAATCACAGTCTGCGTTTGGTGGCCTTTTTTTCGTTAGGCTGTTACGGATAGTGTTTCCAGATCTGAAGCAGGTTCTGATATTGTACTTGCACCCAAATCTTTTTATCCTTTCCGATGATCCTCTGATATAGGAAAGTGCAAGCAACGGTTGTGACGGCTACTCTTCCTTGCAAGCCTTCTGCTGTCTTTCAGCCAAAATCTGTTTCACCATCTCTTTGGAGTAGTCATCCTGTTGAAGATTATTTTTGATGATGTCTAGTTCCTTCAAGAGACCTTTTTTATTACAGAGTCCAAAGTACGGTCTAATAGAGTCTTTATGATTCCCCATATGGTCGATTGATGGTGGTTTGGATTCGTAGTTCAGATACTGTCCCGTGTGAGTGGGTTTTCGGTATACAGATATTTCTCACTTAGTGTCGGTTCTCTTTTTTTAGTGGTTCTTTCAGGGATTTCAAATAATTTTATATAATATTAGACAACAGAAGCCCAAACTAATAGAAATTCTTTCGGATATTAAAATATTCTGGATTGCTCTAGAATCTTGTGAAGGGTGAAACTTCCATCATCCTTCGTTTATTCTAAAACTCACTTTTCTGATGAAAATCATCAGAGACTGTCAGCTGAAGAACCACGAAGAACTTTAGATACACCAGGCTCACATTGGTACCCGGCTTTGAACGCAAAAAAATGTATTACCTTGGTCATACTGACGAATCAGCAGAAGCGAAACATACACTCAGAAAACCCAGATGATATTGAAAATGATAAGGAGAGGCACTAGCAATTCGAAAACACCAAAAAATTCTGATCAAAGAAAAGAGACAATATAGGTTTGCGCATATCGCCAATTGCATAAAGCAAACTAATGCAGAGTACACTGGACTGCTGGCTGACACTGCATGTCTCAGCAATCAAATGACCTGTGACATTTTGTCTCCAACTGTCAACTATGAACTGCCTTATATAGTACTTTTCACGAATAGAGAGGATGGTATCCTCTAGGATGAGGAAATTTCAAGAACAGATGATTGTTGGTTCACAGATGGATCAAAAATACCTGGTGCAGTTGCAGACCTGCCTAGGGACCTATGCGACTGTATTTCAAGCGAAAATCTATGTTACTGAATTATGTGCGAAGAGATTAGTAGAATCCAATCTTACACACAAGTCAATAAAAATGTTCTCGGGCAGTCAAGTGGCGTTGAAAGCTTTTGGCTTCTACCGACCAACGTCTAAGTTGATAGCAAATTGCCAAAAACGATTCTCCTCAAAAGAAAGGCTTAACAAAATCTCTCTGGTATGGATTCCTGGCCACTGGCCTGAAAGGCAATGACGCTGTTGACTCCCTTATAAATGAGGTAGCTGCAAGTAGCTTCATCGGAATAAAACCTGTTATTGACATTGCTTTATATTTTTCCAAACAAACATTGAACACTTGGGTAGTATGAATATTCAAAGAATTCTGGCAAAATCTTCCAGGAGTGGCTCACTTTAAGGCATACATTCACCATTCGAAGCTTGAAACCAAACAGTTGTTGGACTACAGTAGGGATGAACTACGATGTCTAGCAGGCCTCCTCACAGGTCACTGTCATCTAAATCATCATATGCAGAGACTCGAACTGTCAAAAGACAGTGTGTGTCGCCTCTGTTCAGAAAATAATGAAACATCAGAGCATATATTTGGTTCCTGCCTCCCTGCGGATCATATCAGGTTTTCAGTGTTTGCCAGAAACACACTTCTGTCATCTGATCTGAAAGATCACTCGCCATATAAACTAATCGGCTTCTTTTCTGTTTCCGCTTTCACATTGAATGTACAAAAGCACCATAGCAAGTCAGCAAGAGCATCATGCTCTTGCTGACTTGCTAGGGTACTTTTGAGAAAAACACCTCTTGAAGACTGACAGCAAACCAAAATGAAACCAAAGAGTACTTACTATTCAGCTCTGGTAGCAAAACGTTTACTCCTATTGTGTTATAGATAATAAAAGAAGTGAAGTAATTTTGTATAAGTTCATCGAAATATCAATGAAACTGAGTGAAACGTAAAAATAATGTGCAATGCCCAACAATAGCAGAAACAAATAAAAACAAGTGATTAAAGTGCTTCAAAGTGTAAAATTCCTCCTTAAAACAGTCTTAGATTAACTTGTCCATCAAAAAATATTTCACTGAAAAAAAAAATATTGTGCTTTGTCATGAATCCCATTGTTGTAGGGAAGTACCTAAACCTAGAACTTCCAATCAACTCATTATTTAATACTTATGATGTACTGCTTGGAACCTTTGGTGTAGTAATGAATATTACTGGAGTTTTTTCTTCAACACCAAATCGTTATTTTTATACTTCGACACATGTTTCGATCACCAAGTGATCATCTTCAAGAGGAAGATAAAACTAAAACTATCTTCTTTATGAAGATGATCACTTGGTGATCGAAACACGTGTCGAGGTATAAAAATAACGATTTGGTGTTGGGGAAAAAAACTCCAGTTATATTTATTATTTAATAATGTTCCATTTCATTATTTGAATCATTGAATTGAAAATGGTAAAATAATTCAAATTGAATTGAAAATTTCATATTCCACAGTCTCATTCCAAAAATTATCAGTTTATATTAAAGTTGGTAAACCTACGGCAACTAGATTTTTGTAAAAATAGACCAATCCCACGCAGCATTGATTTTTTTCTGAGAATAAACTGGACGATTTTCTTTGATTAATAATGCGAGATTTTCCAGATAAGTAAAATGCAGCAACCTTTGTTGAATTATTTCTGTTAAACATGCAATATATCGCTTTACAAGTGGAATTGCTGTGAATAAAAAAGTTCAATGGTTGAATACCTACAATTCATTCAGATCATGTGGGTTCATGTCAATTATAGTTCTTGTTCGGTATTTAAGGCAATAATTCAACATTGAGATTCATCTTGTTTTATCAGATTTATGAAGAACTCCCATTCACGGTTAAGTGGAAAAACATTTTCTGTGATACATTGCATTGCACACGATGAACTTCGCCCTTTCGTAGGTTAAGGATATAATTATGTTAATTTCTGTGTCTTATTTTTTGTTATGAAATAATAAAGACGATATTATTATCATTATTATTAAAACTTATCAGCAATTATAGAATTTTGTTTTGAAAACTAGTTTCGGTTATTGCAAATATTATACATAATATTATCAAAAAGTTCAAAAGTCAACTCTATTTATAATTTTGAACCTCATTATAAAACTGGCTTGTCAAAAACGAAAAAAAATTCATCCGAATGATAAAAATATCACCTCATTCTCAGACAAAAAAAATTAAGATCTTATTTTTCGCACACATCACAAACATTGGAAAATTTTGAAGAGTATCAAAGAAATATAGATTTAAAATTGATTTATTTCATTCAGTTAATTGAACAAACTAAATTTTTCCTGTGTTTTGTGATATGCAACCTGGGTAATAGAATAAAGTCTTCATATTTGTCACTCTAGATTCTTTCTCACTAATATTTTTTGGAAAAGTTGTTTTTCAAAAAAAGTCTTTGTATATTCAGTATTATAACAACACTACATTATATGTTAACGTGATGATTATGACACTGATGATTTTTGATAAATTCAGTGTCTTAGATGAGTCGTAGATATTTACATAAGTTATAATATCGAGACATAGGCTTTCAAGACCTGAGTCACGATTAGAGGAAATCAAATCGGAGCTGGTAGACTGTAGTCGAATGAAACGTTGCTGAGATTTCCAGATATTACCTTCGCCCACGCAATCAACGCATATACCACTGAAGATAGCTGTAGAAGTATAGCAGACCAAATTTCATTTTCTTTGATATATAATTTATACCTCATTTGATTAGCTCTGGTAGTAACTTCCATGATGAAGCTGTTGTATCAAAATATATTGATGACTTCAGCATCTGTTGATGAAAAATAATGTGTCAAATCATTCAGTCTATTCAACAAAACCATATTAAAGAAATATTCAAGTATTCCAACAAATCGTATAGTCCTCATCAGTGCATTCACTATATGTGTACTCTTCATAGTTAAAGAAAAACTAACCTTATTGAAATAGTTGAGGCAGTCGCGGTTTTCAGTGACACCAGGCCATCGATTTCTGGAATTTTTTCCTGACATTTCGCTGGCGCAAGTGGCTAGCTTCTTATCTTCGATGACTGAATATTATAGTTGCGTAAAGCATATTTATGTTGACTCAGGTAGTTCTGTGTATTAAGAGAACCATTCTCAGAACTGAAGTCGTTCCACACAGGCTATTCGGTCTTCCGAAGGTACATATACCACTAAGACCAATAGTCAGTGCCCCACGCTCGCCGACTTACCACCTGGCGAAGCATCTGTGAAGCATCAAGTGAAAAAAACAAACTTCTACGTCAGGAATTCTATAGACTTCGTTGGTAAAATTAAGGAGTCAACTCCTGAACCGATAGATATTCTCATCAGCTTCGATGTTGTGTCTTTATTTACTAATGACCCACCAAAAGTCTCTTTGAGGGGCCTACTTCTTTCTAGGTGATATCGTTGGACTCTTCAGAGCATGCCTCACAGGGAGTTTCTTCCAGTGAAGGGTAATCTCTATGAGCAACTAGATGGCATTGCAAAGGAAAGTTCACTCAGTCCAGTAAAACCAACTACGTTTTGAAGTGAATGCAATCGACACCTTTGAGTTAAAACCGACCTTGTGCTTACGTTACGTGAATGACATCTTCATCTAGAAATATGGAAGGCGTGCTCTTAACCTATTTCAAGACCACTTGAATGCTCAACAACCCAGCATCAAGTCACCCTAGAGACTGAACACGACCCACGGATAGCATTTCCAGTTATACTCATCAAATGATGTGATGCTAGACTACAAGCACACGAATAGATACCTGCACGCACTATCGAACCACCATCATAGTCAAACGGGAGAACCCACCTCTACTTTAACAGAACAGGCTTGAAAGGTATGTGAACCAGAGCATCTCAGATGGAATTGAAATGTTTTCGAGTGACTTTGAGATGCAGTGTACTCGAGATCAACAAGGGCACGGAACTAGAGTTTCACAGTTCAATCATATATCCCTAGGGTCACAGACAGAATTGAAGAACCCTTGAAGAAACAAAATATCAAAACGGTTCCCCAACTCACCAAGAACAATGTCTCTGGTCGCCAAAGATAAAAGAGACCTCTCTGGTCGCCAAAGACAAGAGAGACCCACTATCAGCAGTAGGGGTGAATCGCATACCGTGGTCATGTGGAAAGGTATACATCAGAACCACCAACAAGTCTGAAGAAGCATAAAAGAAACTGCAGACTAGGCCAAACGGACAAGTTGGCTGTGCCAGAGGAACAACTCAGTGAAGGACACCACAGAATTCTGTTTGAAAACACGAAACCCAATGCCCTCAACCAGTGATACCATAGCCGACTGGCAACAGACATTCAAAAACATACGGATAATTTTCAACAGCAAAGAAGAAGCTGTGAACCTCAACAGAATGAAGAATCCCGTCCTAAAAAGTTCAAGAGTACTCGAAGCAAGAAGTTATGTTTTAAGTAATTGCAGTTTTGGATTTTGGAACGAAGGTGATATCCTAATCTTCTTAAATTTCATTCTAAGAAATGAGATAAATTATTACTCCATCATGTCTATATTTACAGTTTTAGAACTTTGAAGAAATATTTTTTTCAAGGAGTGATGCACTTTCAATTCACTGCAGTCCATAACACAAATATTACTCATACACTACGGAACTGCAACACTGTTTTCAAAGTATGTTCCATCAACTAATTTGGCTTCATCAAGGAATTAACCATACAACGAATTTCACCTACTTGTACTGGTTTTCTGTTGAATATTTGTTATATTCTGAATGATCACTCGTGTATAAGAGTGATTTACCATCTTTTCAATAGATTAACTTTTATGGCACTTCATTATGAATGTAATTCTATATAAGTGTTTCATTTTTGAAAATTTGGTCAGCCGTTCCTGATTAATTGATAGTTTCAAATATAAAAAAAATTATTCAGAATTCACTTCAGTTCATCCGATTAAAAGTTTAAATAGTTCAATATTTCCTTCTTAAGAATAATGAAATTTGTTCAGAAATTCATTACTTGAGTTATTCAACATTTCTGTGGTGATTTCCATAGAAGAATTTCTCATTAGGCTGCGGTTGAGTAACGTAAACTTTAGATCTCACGAATTCCCAAAAAAATCTACGAGCAAGCTACGCCGTTTTGAAGCAGCCTTTCGTAATGAAGGAGTACATTTTTCCGCTACTGAAACGTAACATCAGTAGAAAATATTAAATCAGTAGGAAACTTATTTAGGTTCATCAATCACCCAAACCGATAGACAGGTAGTCCTGTAATTTCGGTAGAAGTACTTCTTCTTCTGACCATGAGCTATGGAACAGGCTACGCTTGAGTGACGTATACTTTTGATCTCACGAATCCCAAAAAATCCATGAACGTTATATCAAGAGATCTAGCTGTTGTTATCCAGGCATTTTTGAACCAGCCGCTCGTAATGAAGAGGAACAGTATTTTGCTGAAACGTAACATCAGTAGAAAACTTATTAAATCAGTAGGAAACTTATTTAGGTTCATCAATTATCTAAACCGATAGACAGTTAGTCCTGTAATTTCTGTAATTTCGATAGAAGTACTTCTTCTTCTGACCATAAGCTATGGAATAGGCTACGTTTGAGTAACGTATACTTTTGATCTCACGAATCCCAAAAAATCCATGAACGTTATATCGAGTGATCTAGCTGTTGTCATCCAGGCATTTTCGAACCAGCCGATCGTAATGAAGAGGAGCATTCTTTTGCTGAAACGTAACATTAGTAGAAAACTTATTGAATCAGTAGGAAACTCATTAAGGTTCATCAATTATTCAAACCGATAGACAGTTAGTCGATAAAAGTACTTCTTCTTCTGACCATGAGCTATGGAACAGGCTACGCTTGAGTCATGTATACTTTTGATCTCACGAATCCCAAAAAATTCATTAACATTATATCAAGTGATCTAGCTGTTGTCATCAATGTATTTTTGAACCAGCCGTTCGTAATGAGGACGAACAGTCTTTTGCTGAAATGTAACATCAGTGGAAAACTTATTTGGTTTCATTAATTTTCCAATACAATCCAATCCGAGAATAGCTCACTACATCACCTGATTTAATGCCTTAAGATGTTTCTGTTGTAGAACATGTACAACTAAAGTGTACAGTACACAAAAAAAATTGCCAAATAATTCGGAACAACTGATCCAACTCACAAAAACGAAACAGGGTAGAAGGCAAAATTGAAATACGTAACAAATGAGTTATCATAATTTCTCCTTTCCAATAAAAAATTATCTGGTAGCGCCCTCTCAACAACGAGTGATGCAACCCTTTCATCTATGTAATATAAAAGTACTAAAAATGTTTTTTTTACGAAATTTATTCATATCCTGATATCTTGTCCTGTTGAAAAGTTAAAAGTGGAGGGAACTTTTTACGTCCGCATTATGTAACCCTAAAAGAGCAGACCATACAATCAATTTTAAATAAACCCACTTTATTATCAACGAGAATATCTCAGAGTGGTACACATTTTGTTGAAGATCGTTGAATTCAACGCGTTCTTCCCGATCCCCAGTCATTAATTTCAGGACCGAAAAACATCAAAATATTTCCCAACTAACCATCCTTCACTCGGCCTATTCGTGCTTGAAGTCTCTCCCACGTATTCACCTGACAACGCCGTAATGAGACCCGGTGACTTCAAACTGGTTACTAATTGTTATTTATTACGGCGTTAATGAATTTCACAGCAATATAATTCAGCGTTTTATCACAAGAGTGAGCTGTCAGATAAAGCGTGTTTTACATAATTTGTTGTACCGAGAATTTCTAGTATGCTCAAGGGATGTTCATGATACACCTTCAAGGGTGGAAAATGGACATTTATTTTGTAATTTACTGAATTAAATTTGGTCGCCGGGTGATTCATTTCAGTCGTTACTTTGAGTGGTGGACAATTTGGCGAGGTTTGCTTGAAACAGGTATTGTCGAATAGAATCATACAGTATGGTGAAATGCGGATACTCGTTCGCTGACTGTACAGTGTGCTGATAGGAGAGGAACCCCATTCTTGCGTTTGGGAGGATTTGAATTATCAAGAGAAATCGACAAAAATGGAGAGTAGAATACATACAAAGTCTGGAGAGTAGAATACATACGCAGAGGAAAATAAATATATCGAAATTAAATATCAAAGCGTTCACCTCTGCTAACATACCAACACAATAGTTTCAGATAAATGCCTGCCAAAAAACAACTATTTCTCTGACTAATACATTGAATTATAACCGACCTACATTTTTCCAAGATATGCAAGAATTTGTCGCTGAAGAAAATGAATGATACTTACTACTACAAGGGGGATTGCCTGTCCTTGTTCATCTTTCACTGCCTGAACAACTGTGCATGCTGTTCTTGGCGAGTGCATTGGCTTGGGTTATGGGGGCCGTCGAAGGCTTGCTTCTACGTAGCCCCGTTGGATTCGGAAGTGTTATTCCCTAACTGAATGGCATCCCAATGATCTCAATCCCAAGGTGTGTGTCCGAACTGAGAGGATGAATGACACTCAGCCTATCAGCTGTCACTACAGAACCTTTGAGATACCTGGCGCCCTCTCGTCGTAGCATCGCATTGTCACGGTAATGCGGAGCTCTGCCATGATTGACCTTCTTTTCCAAGCTATTCGCGAGACTTTCATTCTTCTGACGCTGAGTCTACAGAGGAGATGGACGTCGAGCTTACAACTCCAACTCACCTCCTTATAAATTTAAATAAGGAGCGAGAACTTCTCAACTCTCCAACTCCTGATCCAATAACTGAACCTAAAAAAAGGTTTGGTGGTGCAGCCAGGAAACGACTCGGTCATCTCCTTGAGAGCGGGTTACCTTATGAAACTGCCCTGCACCAAATTCTTGAGCGGCGTACGCAGAATCTGTCTCAGGTGGAGGAACAAAACCCCCAATGAGCAGGTTAGCAAACGTTTGTGCTGTTGTATCACCAGAACCAGAGGCGAAAAAAACCGGTTGGGGTGAATCTAAGGCATCGTCACGTGTAGCTGACGTTCAAAAACCCCCATATGGGAAGGTCGTCGCGGGTATCAAAGTGGGAATATTGCACCTTCACTATCCGACTACCTCATCAATAATGAAATAGCAGAGCATATACTTTGTGCCTTTGTGCCGCAGAGCACAGGTAAGACCACTTGCCATACAAAATAATCGGCTTCGTTAAGAAGCTGGGTTGATTTAGTCAAGTTTGAATAGGTGTGAGCCACAATAAACCCCTGCGGGTTGCGGTGGAGGGTCGAATAGACACACTCACTTTGGACCTAACCTAACCTACGTACAACCCATTCGTCATAATAACCATAGTGTAATCAACCGGTTAGCTTACCTACGAACCGGTTTCGAGGCATTTTCTGTATTATTGAACAATTTTTCTTTCACGAAAGGAAGTAAGGAAAATTGCTGCAAGTGGCAAAACTAGAAATCATAAGCTGAAAATTGTCGAGTTCATTTCTGAAATTATGAACGATTTGAACTATTGTGCTGAAATCAACTGATCAATTGAGATGCAGAAAAAGCTATGAAGGAATAGCTAGTGTATCATCAAATTGTCATAATTTTTTCATTTTAACTAGGTACTTCAAAAAATTACAGAATGATATCATCTTGTGGCTACTAGTCTTCTGTTTGGGTATACATTCAATATACCTACAACATATATGATCTACTCATTTTTACAAAGAGTTTAGTTCAAATTTGATTTCTTTCTTTCTTCAGATGTTTTTTACATTTTTGAAGTGATAACTTCTTGTGGGACGGTAAAACGCTTCTTTACTTAAAGTGTAATGGCGTCAGTTTGTGTGGCTTTTCCTTCTCTCACGCATACGTATGCGGAAGGCAGGCTCCTCCTCTGTCATCACTTGGTGATCGAAACACGTGTCGAGGTGTTGAGAATAACGATTTGGTGTTGGGAAAAAACTCCAGTAATATTCACTGTGTATTCTCTTGCTGTAGATTTTCATGTATTGTGAATCACTACAAATGTCTTGAAAACAACGTAGTCAAATAAATCTAAAGGAGTAGGCCCTCAAATTTCATATTTTGGTCAAAACTACTTGCCCATCATTGACATTTGAATATTCAGGACAGTTGAGAATATTATATTCATGATCATCCAGTAATTTCTGTGCCCTATTGAATAATGCATTAACTTGAATTATTCCGTCTCTTACACATCACCATGTAACAACAGCAAACGAACTTTCAGACCAAAATGGAATGTGTGTTATTATTGTATAACTTTGATTTCAACTAGCACAATCTCCCGTGTGACACAATCAATATTCAAGTCACAATGGCCAGACTCCCGGTTGTAGCTGCCCTCCCCTCGACGTTGTTAATGATTGTCGTATTTGAAGCGGTAACCGACGAAGCGTCGCTGGCGTTGGGACGGCGGTCCGGCCTGATTGTGGCAGTTTCACGTCCGACAATGTTTGCACACCCCTTATGAGCCCGCCAAAGTTGACTCAGTCGATGAGTCGAGTGCGTGCTTGGACAAAAGGCAACATAATGCACTCCTTTGGCATCCCGCAAAGCTGGATGTGACTGTACAGGCTGCGACACAGAGCTTTCTCTAACGATACGTGATGAGCTGCGGGCTGGATTATACGGGATCTTACGTTGCGTTTCAAGGTTTTGAAGATTGAGTAGGACTCTTCTACTCGGAAAATTTTGTACTTAATGAAAAAAAAAAATTAAAATTTCAATGCTTTTCACCACTTTTATTTGTAGTTTTATTACTGTAGTTCCGTCGTATACGGACATTTTCAAACTTATACAATAAACTTACAATGATTCATTACATTCGCCAATATATTCCACCCCTGTAGGTACTAATAGAAATACAGGTACTTGACTCGATTATGTACCTGAATCTACAGTTCACAATGCGGATGTGCCAATTTAAAAACCGGAGAACAAATTCAATCAATTTGATCATTTAACAGGTTGCACCCGCAATGTTTATGCTTGTGAATTTCCAAGGATTTCAAATAATTGAGTTTGTAACCCTTCCTTGGATAGTGCAGAATTTCCGTATCGTTCAGATTTGGAAATTTGTGGTTGCATGCCAAGGAGTGGTTTGAAAACGTCGGATCATTTTTTCCTAGTCTGAAGGACCTTTCATGTTCAGCATACTGTTTTTGAAAATTTCGGCCACAGTGTCCCACATAAACCAACGTGTCGACCTTATCTTTGATATTAAAAAGGAAATGAGATAGCCTGTCATGTGGTCTGAATGCTACTTCCACATTGTTTTTTCTGAAGAAACCTGCGATTATTTCTGTTTTTTTTTTCCAAAATGTGTTAGCGCAGAAATAATCGCAAGTTTTTTCAGAAAAAACAATGTGGAAGTAGCGTTCAGATCACATGCCAGATTATCTCATTTCCTTTTCAATGCCAAAAATAAGATCGACAAGTTGGAAAAATCTAGAATTTATAAGTTTAAGTGTCCGGAGTCTAATAGTGTTTATGTGGGACAATGTGGCCGAAATTTCCAGAAATGGTATGCTGAACATGAAAGGTCCTTCAGTCTAGAAAAAAATGATTCGACGTTTTCAAACCATTCCTTGACATGCAAGCACAAGTTGCATTTTCATTTCTTTTTCCATTATGATTTTATTCCACGTAGTAACGGTTACATCCATGAATTTATTGATTTTGTACTTATGAGAGAAGTGATAGGTTGCTTCTGTAGCCTAAAGTTATTAGAGAATACATACAGTGGGCAGCACCGGAAATGAAACAGATCGAATATACTTGAAACATACTTGAAAAAATGCAAAAATAATACAACTTTTGATTGAAAATATTTCTATGATAACCTCAACTATGATAATCCCACCCCTTTGTAAATAGGAAAAGTACTAAGTGCGATGCATAGTAGAAAAGATATTTTTATTAGGAATTCATCTATGTTGTTTACCGAGAAACTTTTTTTTTGTGAATAAAGTAAACGAATCATAAATTGTTCACAGGAATTGAAAGAACCCAGATGCTTGAACTGTTTTCCATCAACTGCTATACAGATATTAAGTCTCAAAACGTTGTCTGATGTTTTGAAGCATTTCTGAAGTTACCGGAAGTCATTCTTTCCGCAAGAGGGTAATACAATAGAAAAATACTCAGCTAATAGTTACATGGACGAATTCCTTACGAATTTCCTTCATCATAATGTGTAACACTTATTACTTTCTCTATTCAAATTCTGAAGGTTATGGTTATGGTCACCAATAGAATGATTAAAATGAAACAGAAAGATTTTGTCTCATTGCTTCTAAATTCTTATACAAACTGAATAGAGAAAAGAGTTTTTTGTATTATTCAGTGTTCATATGAAAGTATTTGTTTTGATAGTATTTTTCTTTCGTGTAAGTCAATGTTTGTGAGGAACTAAAATCTTTTCGAAATAAGTCCAGATATGTGTATATTCATCAGTATCTTATCTAGGTTAATTGATCCATCTTCTTTTTTTTTTCAGTCTAGTCAATGGACATAGAGCATTCTTACCCCTCCAAATATGAGCTTCAGTCGTCGAGGTTTTAGTTCCCTACGATTCATCTACAAAACCCCTCCATCACTTGGAAGGATTGATTGCAGCTTGAGAAAGGGTTCTGAGGCAGATTCTGTGAAACATATTATTTCTTACGAATCAGTAGAGGGTTGTCCTGAAAATCTTGAGAGGAAAATTGAAATAGATAATTTAGGAAACACTTGCTACATGAATAGCATTTTACAAGTTTTTTTTGTGAAGAAGAATTTCAAGAACGAGTTTTTAACGATCAACGAGAGGAAAAATATTTCCTACTTATCCACCAAATTGAAACACCTGTTCATGCAACTGCAGTTTCGTATGAGTATATCATGAATTGAAGAGGTTATTTTTAATTAATTTTTGTGATTAATTTTTGGGAAAAAAAATTACTTATTTTCAAATTGATTACTTGCTATCTTCTTTGGAAGATTCCCCCATACTTTTTTTTGTATCAAGATGGAGTAGTAGAACGCCAAAAACTTTCTTTCCCAAGAATATATCATCTTTTCCACCAATCGATTTCCTTGAGTCTTTAAAGTTTACTAGATATTCCTTAGGACAACAAGAGGATTGTTCCGAGTTCTTGGGGTTCTTGTTGAATACCCTTCGTGAGCAGGAAAATGGCAGAATCAATACTCCTGACTGCTCAGGTTTGAATGATTCCATAGAGGCTATCTCGTCTTGTGTTTGTCAATCTTCTGCTGAAAAAATCCTAACTTGTTTTCTTTGTAGTAAGTGTTCAAGAGGTAGCAAGAACATGTGATTTTGTAGAACTTCAACTAGCGTTTCCTAATATGACTGATAACCAGTCCGTGCAAAGCTTATTGTTGAATCATCTGAAAATAGAACTTTTAACGGATGATGATCAACTGTATTGCCAAACATGCACCAAACTAACAGACAGAAAACAAGTATAGGTGAGGCGCCAGTGAATCTAATAATAACACTGATGAACTTCAAACATGACGGAAGCACCAAACTCTTACGAAGGTTGAAAATAGACGAACACTTCAATTCAGCAGATCACTATCATAATCTTCAGGCAGCAATTGTTCACTGTGGTTCTGGCATTATTACGCATTGGTCAAAGACGAAACTAACTGGTTCAAATTTGAAGATAGTCGTGTCACTAAAAATTCTGGCGATACTTGAATTTACTGAAGCCTCTGTAGACCTTCTACATTTCATTCTATGAAAGAGGGGGCGTTGGCAGTTCAAGATCTTTAGATGATGTGGTGCTGAAGGTTTTTCCTGCAACTGAAAAAGCAAATGAACCACTGGAATCAATCAAGACTCCCCGGAGCGCTAATTAATATTTGTCGTTGTTTCATAATTTCATAATTTGTATAACTTTATTCCCACAAATGAAAATAGCGTTTCCGAAAGGGCTTTCCTTCCAGTTGGTGTCTGAAAGTTATTTCTTCGCATAGTCTGCACATCTTTCTATAGAGATAATTTTTTAAAATTGATTGCTTCCTTCCTTTCTTTGAAAGACTCGCACATTTGTTTGTCTGAAGATGGAGAGTTGAACTTTTCCTAAAAATTATTGTCTCTTGAAAATATTCCCCCTTCAATTTGAATGATAAAAATATTTATGAATTAAAAATAGACATGTTTTTTTTTTATTTTCATTTCTCAATAATGTGTCTTGAAGATATTCGCGCGCTGTATACGTTATAAAACAGCAATGCTTGTTTTTGACAAAAATTATCATCAGAAGTTGAACTCGAGAATAATTTTTGTGCACAACTCGATAAAGCATTAGTTTTCCTGCAATTCTGGAACGACTGGAGAAATTAATGTTTACAATTTTATTATGAAATATTAACTTTCTCGTTACATATGTATCTTTCTTCGACACATTTATCATACTGATTTTGATTTCAATCACGGTTGCCTGTTCTGAATGAGAATTTTATAGTTCATCGGCATACAGGAATATTTAAAAGTAGCTTCTCATAGAATCAGTAGCTTTACTGAATATCTGCTTAGGAAAATTAGAAAAATGAACAACTTTCTCCTGGCTATTTTTTTTAATAAGTGGTTCTGTTACCCAAGTCATTGCATCATCAGACTAGGTAAGTGGTAGTAATTAGAATGCGTAATTTGCCTAGTCTCTCACTTGAGACTATCAGACAACTCGATTCATTCGTTCCATGTGGGAAGAACAATTGTTTTCCCACAAGGAAAGAAATATATTTGTGATGATTACAATATGGAAAATGTTGGTTATATTTTGATCAAAATAATTTCTAATATAACCTAACAAAATAAGTAGAATGTTTTCAGCTCCAACACAATTATATTTTATACGGTCAAGATATTTTTTGTGTTCGATCTGATGAAATCACTGGGCTTTTATATGATCGTAATGAATATAGATCAACATGTTACAAAAATCTAACATATTTTCTAATGATTACTCTTACGGCAATAACAATGAGCAAAGTACCCCTCATTCATTCACCGCGACAGTTGTTTTTTGAAGGGCTATATTCGAAATATACTGTTACTATTTTTAAAAAGGGTTGGTGGATCACGTCGTTCGCTCAAATATATTAATTTGCGAATTCATTCGATTTTGGTTAGGGTGAAAGTTGAGCTATACGTGGTACAGTCAGGGAAAATAGTCTTTACAAGATGACATACCCTCACGAGTTACGGTGGCGGGTCGAATAGCCCACTCACTTCAAACCTAACGTAACCTAGTATCCACAATCGTGTTCGGGTGATAACTGGACTTATTCCTAGTTAATCCATTCAGTATTTTCTATGAAACTATCAGGTATATACAAAAAATATTTTATGATGATAATAGTAAAGATATACAAAAAATTACCTAACTGAGCTTCAAGCGCTCTCTTTCCTCAACGTCACTTCTCTAGCTCGAATGTTTGACAATACTGATTGACTGAGTCATGTCTCATAGACGTAGGAGTTGATTCAATGTATATTGAATTTTTCCATACATTTTTTGCCAATAAGCAATCATCATTATTGATTTAGCTAAGCTTTAACTCATTTCCATTCAAAAATTACATAAAAAATTACGTGTGTAGGTAACATATTTTCCAAAATTTATTTTGCCTTCTAAACAATCAGCATACGGCATTTGAACATGCTGAATATTTGAAATTTGCATATATTAACTATTATTTTTTCGTATGTTACCTCCTTCAATAAGCATAGACGCAAGGTCTTTCAACAGTATTACTATTGCTTCTAGCAATCTGAACAAAGGCAAAGAGTGTTTGTTCTCATATCGTGTAGAGATGAAAGTCTCTTAGTCAACAACACAACAGGTGACTACCAGAGCCTTGATTCCTTGATAACTTCTTTCTCCAACTTGTCCTTAACGGTGGATGAAGCTTCATCTTGCTTTTTCGAATGGAATTTGTCACAAAAGTTGGCGTATGTATGCACTTGGCATCGCCAGTATCGACAAATATTGGAGAAAATCCATTTGACCAATGTTTTTTCTCCTCACAAACATATAGTTCTCTTCCTCTACAAATCGGGTGGCCTTGCATAGTTTTTTTTTCTGACAGATGACTCGTCTTCCTGAATGAGTCTATGAGTTCTTCAACGGGTTGTTAGGCACACTAGAGATGAACTTTTTTCTCGATTCTGGCAATTTTCCCAATCGGTTCGCAGGTGCCTATTGCTTGCCCTTTCTTGTGGCTGATTATTCCCACTGGACTGGTCTTATTGTTACCATGTACGAGAGATCTGGCTACGGAAATTCCTGCTTCAGAGATTTTGCATGGTTCTGTCAAGGTCCAGCAAGATCCAGCCGCCAGGTCCAGCAATCTTCGATTAAATGATTTTCTCGGTATTGGGAGAGACTCTGGAATCTTCCAGTTTAACCACCTCGGCGCAGTCATGAGGCTGAGAGGGCACATTGAACATAATTTACTCATTTTCAACTTTTTTTGAAATTTGATTGGAAAATGCAAATTCTTATTTGTTTTTTCCAAAAAATGTACAGATACAGTTAGGGATGTGTGATTATGTTGTTATTGGTTCTAATTAAATTGAAAACCGACGCATACAGCCAATTTGATGAAGGTCTTTGCCGACTTTGATGATATTACCGTATATACAGAGGATTCAATTGAATCTAGTTTCATGATGAAGAGTTTGTTTTTGAAAAAACAAATACAATATATGATGAAATCGGCCGATACTTGATGAAAATCCATAACTAACGTATTCTAAAATCACTTTATTGTGTGATTTTCTCTAAACAGTTTTACAAAAATGCAACACGTGTTTCGACATACAATGGCTTCCTTGGGCATGTGTTAATAAGTAATTTTACTCTCTCAATGCTATATATAACTTATTCTACATTTTGAAGTACCTGTTTTTTACCTAATTTCGTAATGAATCAAATTACCTGAGCTATGTTCCATTTTCCACATTTGAAAAAATATTCAGTAACGGAAAGTTATTTAATTATAATTGATGATTCAGTAAATTACCCGAATTCCTGAATCTATTGATTTTTAAATATTCCAGCAGATTGAGTTTCAAACTGTTCTCTTCTAAATGTATTCATGATTGAACTCACGTCCTTCTGCTAAAAGGTGGTTTGCAAATGTGGAATTGGTCTTTCTATTTACGAAATTACTCCTATGCTCTTTAATTCCTTATGAAAATATTCTTCCTGTTTGGCCAATATGCAGTTTTGGACAATAGCCAATCCTGATCTATCCAAGAACAAAGTTTTGTCTTTATTGTTTTTAATAAATTTACTTAGATTATTATTCGTTCTGTAAGCTACGTTTACGCCTTCTTTCTTCAAAAGAAGGGCAATATT
>WOGN01001840.1:0-18058 GCA_015342105.1 Leptinotarsa texana
TGCCGATACTCTTATGGTGGTCATTTGAGAGTGCCTTCTGTAGCCTAGAAGCTAGTGGGAAGTCTTCGACTGCCTCACAATAGGCTCTCCAGGCTTCGCTTTGCTTTCGTCTGCAGACTTTTTTGAACTCTATGAGGTTGGCTTGATATATACCCCAGTCCTCTTCGAGTTTTATACGTTTTGCCTTGTTGTTACTATACATTGTATTTGTTGTTATGAAATATGATTATTCACAAACTGTATAGGACAAATTGTTATGATCATATCTGTATTTGCCTTTTATTCATTGGAAATGAAAATAAATGAGATACGTTTATATATAGAGAATTCCATTAAAATAAAAATGCACAAGGAACTTCAATTATTATTTTTTAATACAAATATAAATATACATCAATATTGAAGTTATCCCGTGAAATCCCACACAGAACCTATCAGTACTTCCCTTAATTTAAATTTAATATTATGAATTTTACTAGTAAAACGCCATATCTGTCTAATAAAAATCTGAACAAATACCCGTTACTATATGAGCTGCTCCTCTCTCAAAAACCAAGAAAACCCAGGCTTTCATTTGATTTTTGACAAGAGATTAGAAGCTTTGTTCTGACAAACATGAAACTCATCGATACTTGATCTTAAAGTATTTATTCAAGTTTGTAACAAAGCCTTCGGGATTTTCAATACTATCTTTTCGAATTTCTAGACAAATATTTTAAAATCGGTCTGTTTTTTCAAATTTGTCACAAAACAGGTGTGAGAGATTGCCCAAACAACTGAAGATGCTGAATAAAAAAACAATTTAAAAAATGTGTCTACAGTAGATTTTGTGGAAAACAAATGGAACGAAGGACTATGAAAAGTAATTGAGGTTGCAGCTTTCACTCAGACTTTTATTCGACAGACTGAAAAACTTCAGCATGACCAAAATTCTTGATAAATTCAGACCAAATGAAAAAATGTATCATCTTTCAAAACTGATACACTCAAAATCTTCCCTGCAAAATCCCTCTATAAAAAGATCCACCTGCTCCCAGCTTTTCCAAATACAAATAGCAAACTTCCGATACTTTGCCTCTACTAATCCTCTGGTAAATCATCGTCAGTCGCATATTCTGACTCGCGGTCATTGTTCTCAGCCGGATCTTCCTCTTCAGAGTCGTCAAACTCCCACTGAGGGTGCTCCGTTATCTCGGCAGGTGCTTCTTTCACGTCTAGTTTAATGTCCCTTTGCTGGTCGAAGCCCAGATACGAGTCGGAACGTAGACACACTGTGAATGTGTACATACCAGGCCAGTTTGGAGCAGTGAACTATAAATCGGAAACAAGAATACAAATTTATAAAGTTTAAAAAGTGAAAAAATTAAAGATACAAATATTAGTCACTCTTTCTTTCGTTTTGTTTTCCTAGGCAAAATTTATGAATAAATGAATGTAAATAAGATCTTTTTATTTCTCAAACGAATTCTTAAATTCTTAAAAACGAATTGGTAGACAAAATAATGGTCAAATTATATCACCATTGAAGGAAAACACTCTTTTCTACCTCCAAAATTTGTAAATGTCAGGGGATCAAGTAATCTATCACTTTAAAGCCTCTGAAATTGTCTTCACAGTAGTCTCCATGAATTACAAGTTGGAGGATGAGATTATTCATTTCCACTATTAGCAAACATTCAATAATTATTATAGAAAGTATTAGTCATCAGTGGATTTTTACTCTCAAACAGTTTGGTTGATCTTCAGTTTTTGAAACGTTATAGTAGTTGTTTTGTTATTTTCTGGGCAGATATAAATTCAACAAATCGAAAATCATAACAATTGGTTCTTGAGTGGTGTAATTACAATAATTTTGTGAATTTGTGTCATGTATAGAATTTCCTTTGATTTTCAATTGTAAGGAATGGCGAGAAGAACAAACTTTGGGTCACTCCAAAAGTAAAAACAATATCTCAGAAAAAGAAGTTGCTCATTAATTTCAGCCATTCCTCTTCAAACGTATGATAGCCATAAAAGAGTAGAATGCGATATACAGGAAATTGTAGAGATCATTGCTGAGCAGTTTTCACAAAAGTCTAATGAAATCCTGACCAAGAAGTAGTTCGATTTGAAAAAAAAAACTTAAATTTTCTTTCTTTTTGAAACTGAACGATAGCAAAGATGTGGAGAGTGTGATGAGAAGTTTGAAAAATAAATTGTCAAGTGGACTCAGTAATTTTTCCAAAACAGCTAAACTATGTAAAAATTATACCAGTTTATAAAAAAGTGGCAAATATAGACAAATCTTTGTTATCGAAGATTCTAGAGAAATTGATATACAATAGATTTCTTGATTAATAACAATTTAAAATTCTTAATTCACGCCAATAGGGATTTCTACCATAAAAATCATCGGAAAATGTCCTTTACCAGATTGGCAGATCATATTGATAGAGGTGAATTATTAACTGGTATATATTTTGATCTTACAGCCTTTGATTCACCTCACCATAATTTCCTCCTAAATAAACTTGAATGTGATGGCACTAGAGGTGTAGCATAGTGGTTGTTCAAATCCTTTTAAACTGAACGAACTAATGAGATTTTTGGGATTTGAAATTAATGATCATATCAAGGAGTTCTACATGTCTACCAGAAATAATAACTTGAACAGCTGCAAAGGATCTATTCTTGAGCAATTTTCGTTCATAATTAGTCTGAAAATCTGAGAACATCAGCAGTTTTTCAATTTGCAAATGACCACATCATGTGTAGTATCATCTCAAAATTTTGGAAGTCTTTCATATAAGGCAATAAAAGTGGATAAATTAAATGCTGAAATAGTATGATGAAAATGTCTGTGCTTGAATATTACCGTGACGTCTGCAATACAACAATTGTATGAAGTTTTTGGAAGGATACCCGCTAGTCTAACAATTTTTTACACAAACATTTTGTGAGATATATGTCGAGACCTCTCTTTAAAAAGCTAAGAACATTAGCACTTCCTTCTTTATATATAAATAGATTGACTCACTACCTTATTGTTATTGAAGAGAAATATGCTATATAGAGTTAAGTGGAAGAACATATTCCTGATGAAGTAAGTGATTGCTTCATTGGAGAAAATGAACTTTGCTCTTATCTTCTAACTTTTTTTAAAAACATTTTTTAATATACATGCAATGTATGTGGAATATAATAAAGACATATTATTATTATTAATTGACAAAAGACAATCCAAGAATTTCAAATCTAAACGAGGCTCCCCAAGGCAGTCAGATGCCGTGCAGTGAAAGATGCAGATTGCAACTGATTGCTTTGTTTATCTTTAATATTTGTGGATTGAATCTTCTGTTGATCCCATAGATGACATTTTGCTAAGGGGAGATGTCATCGCCCGTCATTTAAAATATTCTTGTTCCTCACGCAGAAAATATACACAACAGAACTAATTCACTTTTAGCCAGAAAAGAGTTGTTTTTGCCAGGGATTTGCCAGATCCAACCATGTAGGGACATTGGAATAGGTGACTAAACATATTATAGTAAATGAACACCTGAACAAATTCCAATAGTCAAATATAGTATTTTTTACTAAACCATTATTTGAAATTTTGTAATTCAAAAAATTCTGTGTTGACAAAGTTCCTGATAAAAGACTATTTCTTTTCATCTGTTCAACCTATATAAAAATTGTGTAGGTCTCACAACTCAACTTAGCAAAAAATTACTGTTTTTTGAACATGAAGTTCAGTTTTTTTTTTCATATGAGTGCTAAAGTTTTGAAAAATTGTTTGTTTAGATTAAAAAGAAGAGCCTATTAGAGCAGCAAAACAGACAAATACCTTCAAATGCACGATTTCTCTATCAACAAGACTGGTGACATGGTAAGGAGCTGTGAGAAGTGTCCTAGACTTCCTGTCACAAATATATGTCCACCAATATTCTTGCTTTTCTTGAGGAAAGTACGGACAATGAACAGAATGGGAGGTTTTAGATTTTCCTTCCAGAGACTTTTCTCTATCGTGTATTTTACGGAATTTCTCCCATTCCTGAAAAAAAAGTCCATGCTACAAAAGGCAACTTTTCTATTGTTGAATTTTAACCTGATCATCGTCTTCATTCGTTTTGATCGCATCTTCTTCCGCGGAGGATCTATCATTAGTTTCATTGTCGATATCGCTCTCATCTGACTCATCTGTTTCATCTTCATCTTGATCATTTTTAATAATCTCCTTTGGTTTAGGTTTTTCTTTTTTTCTATCGGTCGTGGGAATAGGTGACTCTTCTACCTTTGGTTTCGGTGCACTTGCAACTTTATTGGATGGTTTGGTGGATTTTTTTGTTTTCTTACCACCTGAAAATGACCCATATTTGTTTTGCACATGTAAACTATAGTTTAGAAGAAAAGTTATAAGGCAATTTTCTTTGACTTCTCAATAAATAAACAAATTATTTACTGAACCTCCTGAACAAGTGGAAGAAATGTCAAAAATAAGTAAAAATATAAATCACGTGAGAATTTAGATATTAAAATATCTCAAGTAAAATTGTGTAATAATATATCATTATTATATCATTATTATTATATCATATATTATTACACAACTTTTTTTAATTTAATTATAATGCCATAAAATTAAGCCCTTATATTGTTGAATCATTCACAAACCCTCCACCAAAGTAGAAGGGTTTTTCAATTAAAATTGTTCAAATTCTTTCAGCAGCATTCCTCTAATATGAATCAGCAATTTGGTACTATAATCTAATTTTCATACAAAATAGGACATGATTCGGATCTGACCAAATTATGATAGATAATAGATAGATAGATAGATAAATTTATTAATCTTTTAGATGTACAACTGTAATACAAATAAGATAAGTCAAATACACAAAGTGGAATAAAAAATATAAAGTTATCAATATAAAATTGGTATTTCCGACAATGTTGAATTTCTTGTGGCATAATTTATTTTAAGGGAAGAAAATAAATATTGTTGGCGAAACGCGCATCAAGAGACAGTATTTTATTTCTGGTGCAGAAAAAATGTTTTCAATAGATATACCGAGTTGATATTCAAAAAATCTATGATGAAAACCAACAGGTAGGTAGTCGACAGGGATTAGGATGACATTGTTGCACCTCTAGGCAAAAGCCAATTCGGTGTATCTCTGAAATCATCTTCGATAGACTTCTAGCAAATTTCCTATTGGCTTCAAGAGAGTTCGATTAGCATATATAAACGATCGAGATGTCAAGTGACAGTGTGGTGCGGAGTAAATTGAAATGAAGTAATAGACATTTGAATATTAGTTTCAAGTTTTAGGTTGTATCAACAGTTAAATCAAGGTAAATTTGATTATTGTACAGTGTAGTTGATTATTGTCAAAACCGCTGGGAAAACGTAAAAATACCTACTATACTCAAACCTTGCATCTAATTCGTTTGATTCCCAGTGATGTCACTTGTTTACTGATTGTGAATAATTCTGAACTACTTTATTCTTGTATACCTAGTTATTCAAGACACTATACAGTGTGGGTCACATCAAGCTTCCATTAGAAGTTATAAATAAAGGAGTGGAATATCAAAAAATGTTTACTATGAAAGTTCAAATACCAAAGCATTGAGCTTTTTAAAATATTATCCAATTTTAAGGATAATCAGTAAAAGCGTGGCAGATCAAAATTATGATTTTTAAAACAGACAGCTGCAACAGCTCTCCTTCACACTTCACATAGATAAAAGTGTTACTGCTGCGAAAATAATGTTAGGGCTTATATCTTCAACTCGTTTGTGAAATACCATATCTGGTCAAGTGTTTTCATTTTCTGTCTCTTAAAGACAGGAGAACTTATCAATCTTGCGTATTAGTAAAAAACTAGTAAACAATCTCATCAACTCACCAAAACTACTGTCTCAATTAGTGCCAAGAATCAGTGGTTGAACTGAACAATGTATTAACCTACCAACACCGAGAACCCACACGTTATTCAAATCTCTTTTATTCCTAATGTGCTATAATTTAAATCAAGTCTCTCAGAAAGAAGACAATTTCAACACCATTGAATATATTCAAAAAAGAGATAAAAACATTAAGTTTGAGAATCAACAAATACTTATTTGAAATTTGTTTCTTACTACATGAAGGTATGTATATTCAATATATTAAACTCTTTCATCACAAAACTGTAAATTATGTTTGCAAATCATCAAACACTCACTTGAAATTTGTTTTTTTTTTTCTTTTAAATATTTCATGAATATAACAACCTTAAGATTTGTATGTATTTCCTACATTTAACACTTCTACCCCAAAACTGTATTCTGTTTAAAATCTGTTTTTCCGTCAACCAGTTATCGTACCCCTTCTAACGACAACCCTCAGAAGGCGAAACTTATGCGAGATAAGGATTAACGAGGTCTTACCTTTTAACGTGTGATACAAGCTTATGAATAAAAGGTTATTTACCGTCGTCATTTTTAATGAAAACTCATTTAAACAGTTTTTTTGTTAGGAAAATGTTTTGAAAATATAATTTTTTTTAATACTGGATAAATCAAAACTCGAAAATAATTTTTTAATTTTTTTTTCAAATGAAACGCCCTATATTTACTTTGAGATTTGATTTACCCGTGAAAATTTTTTCTTAAAAATATGGAGTTGTTAAAATGAGTTATGTCATAAAAACAGAAAAAATAAATTCCGACAAACAAATTCCAAAAAAAATGTTAGTTATTCTTACCAAAAAAGATTTTGAAAGACTATGTTATTTCACTATTGAAAAGTAATTTGATTGGGTTACTAGGGATTCAGAAATTTTTAAGTAAACATCATGGAATCTATGTTGTAATTTTATAAGAAACCTGAGCCCAAAACATGTTCGTGCCATTGAGGCTATTCAATAATTTTTACGTTTTTTTTGGTCCTATGACAATCCTTCTATTACGAGCATTGAGTCTTCTAAATGAAATGTCATTATAAAATTTCTAATTCCCCTAAAAATGTATTCATTATTATGAATAATTTATTTTTAGACAACATTATGCTATTAACCAACCAATAGGGATGTCATCAGGAAACATTACAAAATTTCCTGCAAAATTGTTGACATAAATAATATAAAGCAGAGGTTCCATAATAGATATAAACTTTTGTAAATACTCTAAAAATGGTGATGTGCCTGAAATTTTCCACTTGAGTAGTACTGCCAGTTTTACGTATAGGATTTATTTTCCCAAATTGTAAAATTTCTGAATAACTAATGAGCAGTTGATGGAAAGACTGAAAATAACCTGATATAATATTTTCCAGATATAAACCAGATATAAAGTGAACATTTTATATAAAAGTACTGTTAAAAGCAGAGCTTTTCAATTAAAAGGCACACAAATTGTAATTTCTGATTGAATTTTTTCATATACCTGTTCAAAAACAACTGTTAATTTTTATTATTTTTTCTTTCGATGCGGCACAGAATAATCCCCATTTACTTTCTTAGGAAGCAACAAAAATATATGATAGGTTAAAAAGACATACCCTTTTTTTGCTTCATCCATGCAGGACGTTTCACAGAATGTTCATTTGGTTGGGATTCTCCCACAACTTCTTTAACTTCGTCAATTCCATTCTCTGTGATTTGAATTTCTTCTTTGACAGATTCATCTCCGAACAGCGTACTCATGTCTTTTCTGATCAAAGTTACTGTTACGGTCACTATTGCCCCAGCTGTTACCTCCTTTGGATTTTCGTCGTCCATAACTGGAAAAAAGAAAATCTTATCAAAACACCATTTTCAAAAATATTCCCCAGTCCTCACCTTCTACTTGAGTCTGAAAATCTATATATGGCATCCTGCCCAGTACCTTCATAACATTTTCATACTCATCTTCACTTAAATTTCTCAGCAGACTTCTACGATCCTCCCCTTTCAGTTGGGCATACTGCTGCAAAGTTTTGATTTGGCGCTTCTTAGACAAGAAATACTTGAGATTGTCGTCGTTGATGTGAGGCAACTGCAGAAGTGGGGACTTGAATTCCCACATACCCTGAACTATCATCGGACACAATCTCATGCAATTTTCCACTGTGTCTATGGTGGGAAGCTTATTAACTGAAAATAAATGAATAGTAACAATCATAATGTGCATGTTAAATCACCAAGTGGAAGATTAATCTGTTATCTTCCTCTTCTTCAAGAGGAAGATTTATCTTTAATCTTCCTGAATATTAGTGAAATTTTTTCCCAACACAGTAGCAGATTACATCCGGTTCTGGGCCTCCCCCCACCACTATGACGTATTAATTGCTTTTTTTGTTGTTTAGTAACATCAAGGTGATGTGACCTTGAAGGGTCTGGTGCATGGATCGCTCAGAATTTTTTCAAATGAGATTTGTGTGTGTGTGACATAATGATATAATTACATTTGATTGGTATGTGTGTGTGAGAATGCACGGTACAGAGTTTCATCATGTGCTTGTCTATATACAAACATACGTCTGCGTACTTCGAAGATCCTTCAAGTAACGAATGTTCCATCGGTGTGAGCCCACCAAGTTACCTCTCTTACCGTTCAACGGTAAGAGAGCGACATGTTCACTCCACGACCTGTGGCTGAGTAATGCGTATTCATCGGTGTGCCCTCACCTCTCTTGATACAGTGAAAGCTGTGACGTAACGCATCGCTCTAGCCTCGCCATCGATGGTGACACGCAGGCGGCCGAGGACTGTGCCAACGTCTGTCCTCTCCGAGAGCACAATGACCACTGCTAGTTTGTATCAACATCTGTTATCGCATCCACTTGGGAAGTGAGCTTGGCGCATGGAGTTGAGAGGTGGGGTTGGCTATGACGTCTTGACGGGCCCGATTCCTGTTACTGTGGTAAATCTTTCACTCGTAGAGTGGACAATGCAACACCTATGTATACTTGCAATTGCTGTAATATGACAATTTCTATGACGCAAGTGAACTCTCACCAAAGAACCATGAGCCATAGAAATAATGCTTGTGTTCTACTGTCTGAAGATGTTCAACTTATAACGAATACATTCAATTTCCGCATTGCTACATACAGAGTGGAAGGTTTGATTGTATCCAGTGACTACATGTCATTTTTCAATGAGATTAGGCAGAAGGTCATTGAATTACCGGAATCGGCCATCAGGAACCATAAAAGCATCGAGGAGAACATGGAAGTTTTTAGGAATTATACTCTTCAGACTCAAGATTCGAGGGACACGAAGTCATTTAATTCCTCAAATAAAATAGTGGACCAATATTCAGATTTGAATGTTGTTTTTGATTGATTCCGCGATGTAATTGTGGCTCAAATGACTCAACTCCAAGAACGTGACTCAGGTATTTATTTTTTGAAAATTCCAACGAGATTGTATAGTATTTTTTTTTTATTTAGGTTGGACTTGTGAAAAACTACTATTTTTCGAAGTCAACATTAATGAATACAGTCCACTGGGAGGACGTTCATATGTGAAGCTGCCTGAATGCATTGAATGAAGGAAAGCTGTCGTGAATGTTGGTAACTAAGATCAACACTGTTTTGCTTGGGCTATAACATCAGCATTATATTCTGCAAATGAAAGAGTGTCCGAATTTTCATCATATCCACATTTTTCCAATGTTTTAGATGTCACAGATATGAATTTTCCGGTCAGAGTTAATAATAAGAGTATTGAAAGGTTTGAAGATAGGAATAATATTTCATTTAATGTTTACGATTTAGAAAGTAACTTTGATAAGGGTAAAATAAAGTATGGTGTGATTGGTATATTGCGATATTCACAGAAAAGACTCCGGAAACATGTCAATTTGTTACTTATAACTGATGACTCCGGTAATAGTCACCATTGTTGGATCAAAGATCTTTCAAGATTAGTTTCTAGTCAACTATCAGCTCATGATCATAAAAACTATTTTTGTGATGGAGGTTTGATATATATTTCCAGCGAGAGATTGCTTTTACGTCATAACATGAATGATTGCAATCTCGTTAGTACTACAACACCAACCATCAATTTTAAGATCAATAAATATAGTATGATGGTTGCGGAAAATTAATTAATGTTTTAAAATTTTGAGAGACAAATGAGGGTGCCATTTGTAGTATATGCTGATTTTGAATCAGCACTTGAACCGATTCACGTGAATGAGCCAAATCCCAAAAGTTCATACACGATTCAAACATGCTCCATATCCATTTGCTTATAATGATGACTCGTCAAAATTTCTTACATATAAGGGTGTAGATGCAGCTCAGAAATTTGTAAGTAGCATTGAAAATGATTTGAAAAATATATATGAAAATCATCTCAGATACCCTATACCAATGGATGCACAAACCCTCGAAGAAGAGAAACAAATCGCTGCAGCCAGAACTTGTGGTATATGTAATAAACCATTTATTGATGGTGAAGTCAAAGTTAGAGATCATTGTCTTGTTAGAGGAAAGAAAAGATCACATTTCAAAATACCTAATTTTGTACCTATTATTTTCCACAATTTGAGTGGCTATGAATGCCATTCATTTATAAAAGAATTGTATGAAAATAAAGAGAAAATTCATGTCATCCCACAAACGAAATAGAAATATATTTGAAGGACAGCCTTTGCTGACTAGTTAAGAACAAAACTTGGGAATTTCTTTGGGTGAACAGCAGAACGAAAGTGTACTCTTATAACATAAGTTATTCCAATATTTCGATAAAATTTATTATCATCTTCAGGGAAAAGCTACAAATGTTTTATGGTGATAATACAATATGAAAAAGTTTTTTATTTAATAATGATATAATAAATTCAACAACTTACTGTTAGTGACTTACTAATGCAATATGAAAAAGTTTTTTATTCAATAATGATATAAAAAATTCAACAACTTACTGTTAGTGACACTCTCAGACAAAAAATCCAAAATCAAAACTCTTCTCTACCTTGCCAAACTTTCGCTTCTGGTGGGAAGCTTCCTTAGGGCCTTTGATTTATTGAGTTATGGGTTTGTTTTGCAATTGTAAATCATTACAAATCATGATTACAGTCAAAATGAGTCAAAAACAATGAAGTGAACATATAAATTGACGAAGAATGTTAAACATGTATAGGATTACTTTAGGTTTGACAAATGTCATATGTCACATAAATGCCATTTGTCAATGGGTATGATGATTTTATAATCTCTGACTTTAAAATAAGAGTTATTGATTGATACAATTTTCATAATCATTATGTTTTTGATGTAGTTTCAGTATGTTACTATATATACTGCTGAGATTATCGATGTTACTTATTCATACAAACAGAAGTCAAATGATCACAAAAATTTACACTGATACTTATAATTATGATGAAAAGAGAAATGAAAATTTCTTTGTTTCTCAAGTTTATTGTTTAGGTTTGAAAATGTCAATATAGGACGAAACTGTAGTAACGTTAGTAACGAATAAAAGTGGTAAAAAACATAGAAATTTTCATTTCTCTTTTCATCATGATCTCCTACTACGTAGTAACTGCTACATCTATCAACTTATTATAATTATGAAAATGAATTCTATATCAAGGATTCTTTAGATTTTTCCAATTTTATAAATGATCAGCCTTGATGTGATTTCACTTTCCAGCATTATACCTATAAATCTAGTAAAGAAAAGTGTTATCAAAAGATGGAATGATATACGTAAAAAATTTTCAATAACCACAAAAAAATTATTGAAATAATTAATTTCATCTTCAACTCAAGTTATTTCTCTCTCGAAGGTAAATACTATAAACAAATTCTTGGTACACAAATGGGAGCTATTATTTCTTCTCTTATAGCTCAATATGTAACCCCTAGAATATAAAAACGCAAGGTAAAGAGGTAAGTTAAGATAAAAAAGTTTAAGCATTGAGGAGCAAGGTAACGCAAGGTAACGCAAGGTAACAAGTTGGCTATTTTCAACTTTCTGCGTTGTTCCGATCAATCAGAAAGCCCAATACTATAAAGGTTATGTCACTAGATGAACTTAAACGTTACATATATGTGAAATTTGATTTCTCTTTTGATGAATATAAATACAAAAATTGCCGCGATCGTGTCAATAGTAAGTGTGTATCTTTTATTTAAGAGAAAGAAACGAAAAAGAACGAAGTTTTATGTTAGAACCATTCTGAGAAGCAGAAAGGCTCAGGGGCAATTTCAGTTATTTAAAAAAATTAAAAATGATGAGGATCAATTTTTTGTAAACACAAGAATGAACAAAATATGTTCTGAACATTTAGTGAAATTGTTGAAATTGTAAATATTTTTCTTACAAAAAAAATTTCAAGTATTATGTGTCGAAAGACTATTTTACTTTGATCTTTAAATAAAAAATGTTATTCTCCCAATTGTTTCTTTACATTCCCATGAACAAAAAATATTGTATCTACTTTTAAGTTGATGGCAACTGAAAAAGTATCTATCATCAAAAACTTGGAATATTCCATATTATGAAAAAAATAAAACAAAAATTGCGTATCATAGAAAATTTGTAACAGAAATTATTAGTTGAAAACCTAATCAGAGTCACTACATAAGGAGTCATCTATAAGTGGTGTAATTTTTGTTTTGAGTTTCGCCTTTATTTTTCTATTTGTAACGTCTTCCAAAGCTGAACCAACATAATCTTCAAAGGCTGGGTCTGAATCTGTTGGTTTATTTGGCTGGGTAGTAATTGCATTAGGAATTTTATTACATATACATTCTTCTGGGTTATATGTATAACCCAAAAGAATGTATTGATATTCCATAATAGAAATCAGTGGTATTATTCTTTTTTAATCAATGAATACCTGATTATATTTCGTTCTTTGTCCCCATATGATAATGTTATAACTCATTGATAAATGAGCGAAAGCATAGTAAACGTTAACTGGAGATGATTTGCTAAGGGTATACTTCAGTCTGTAAAAAGCAAACATAGCACAAAAGGATGTTTTGGAATAATAAAAATATCTTGAGGTGAAGATTCAATTCTTATAGTCATATTTGTGTCATATCCTGAGCTTCTATTATTTATTGAACATTAGAATGTGAACAGTAAATCTTGAAAATCGTGCAAAACGAAGGTCACAACTGTGAAAATTTTTGTTTCTTCAAATTGTTCATATTTCACTTCATGTATATTGGAAAAATATATGGAATCATGATCGTGAGGATTTGATCAAGTAGTGTGTACATAGTGGTTCAAAAAACGGTAGATTCAAGCAGCGCGTTTGATGACTCACCTCCAAATGAAAACTCTGAAATTGAAAGTTACGAAAAAAAAATTGGATATTTCCGAAGGGTTTCAGGCTTTGCAAAATGCTGATGAAGATTTGAGGGGTTTATTTTTTTCAATTTGTATCTGCGAAAAATTCTTGTGTACGATCTACTCCTCTTTGTGAAGAGAGTTTTCATTAAAATTGATTACGTTTGTTTAAAGGTGGTTGACAATGTTTCGTAGTGCATTTTATTAGTTTGGACGTCCATTGTCTAATATCGTATAAATTAATCTGAAATCCCTGAAAGAATCTTCAAAAATTTAAATTAGCTGAAAGATAACAAATATGGTAACCCTAGTGGGCGGGCGTCCAGAATCTTAACACTAGCTAGGCGCCTAGTCTCACAGACCCATCGTGAGGAAAATACTCATAGGTATTTCAGACTCGAAATAATAATTTGATATCAAATAAACAGGCTTCATGCCTATGAAAAAGTAAAATTGATTACATAACGGGAAAACAAACAATGAAACTATAAATGTGTTAGAATCTGATATACTAAACAATAATAATTTTAAATCTTTATGCTTTAACAGAACTCATGCTGATGCTGAGTCAATTTTATAAAAAAAGATTAACGAATTCAATTCAGGTAGTTTTTTCTGTAGGCAGAATTATGAAAAAGGGGTGTTTCTGTATACTACAGACACGACTTAATCTGCGATAATATAAATTTTGATGAGTTTTGTGTTGGAAAAGATATTGAAATAACAGGTGTCTCCTGAAAAAACCCTATAAATATTAGACTCTTACTAGTGTTGTCCTGTTATAGGTCATCCGATGGCTTATATAAAACATTCTCAGGGAATTGTATAAATATATTGGAAAAATTTTATAAACCAAATGTTGATATAGTTCTTGCCAGGGACATCAACCTGAATTCATCTGATCCGTCACGTAACTCTCATCTTTTTAAGGACTTCATAAATTTGTTATATAGTTTTGGATTCAGTTCAAAGGTGAAGTGGCCTACCCAATTAAGTGATAACTTCTTCAGTATCATTTACCACATTTTCACTAATATTCCAGGACCAATCATATATGTTTTGGATAATTATGTCTCAGATCATAGAATTATTTATTTTTTGCCTTACTTAGTTTATCTATCATTTGGTAGAGAAATGCTTCCCGTAAAATTGAAGATCGGAAAAGTTGTACCTGTCCACATAAAATCGGATCCATATCTTTTAGAGAACTATAGGCTCATAACTGTTCCATCTAGTTTCTCAAAAATATTTGAATATGCATACCTACATCGTTTACTACATTTCATTGAGAGGCATAACATTATCTCTCCGATTCAACATGGTTTTCGATCCAATATGTCCACTATTACTGCTGTGACAGCTTTTTACTCAAAAATATTGGAGTATATCGAGGCTGGTGAATACTCTGCTGGAATATTTTGTGATCTCGGTAGGACATTTGACTGCGTCGACCACACGATATTATTGAATAAACTCTATTCATATGGAATAAGAGAAAATTCCTTTGACTGGATAGAGTATTTCACCAGAAACAAGAGTCAAATTGTTTCGGTGAATCATAGATCTAAAAATGGTCATCATAAGTGTATTTCAAATACACAAGTTTTGTATTTGCTGAGAATACGTGGATTAAATTGGCAGATGACACATCACTTCTAATTTCGGTCAAAGACGACACAATTTTGAAAGAAAATTGTAACACGGTGTCAAATCATTTGGTTTCATGGTGTGCCGCAAACTCACTTCATTTCAATTTTCAAAAAAGTTCATTAATACGGTTTCATCACAGGCGAAAAATTTGATCAAATCGAGAAATTAAAATTGATGAGAATGAAAACACACTTTCTTTATCCGATGAATGTAAATATTTGGGACTCACGTTAGATAATTGTCTGAACTGGAAGAGTCATTGCAATAAACTGATAGCGAAACTATGTTCTGTTTCCAATCTGATACGAAATCTCAAGCCAATATTAACCACGGAATAGTTAGTAAATTATTACTATGCACATATAGAATCTAGAATCAGATATGGCATTTGTCTTTGGGAAAGCTCTTCATTGGCTCCAAATATATTTATTGCCCAAAAAAAAGATTATACGGATTCTAGCAGGCTTTAAATAGAGAACTTCCTGCAGAGATTTATAAAAACATTTGAAAATTCAAACTTTCCCGGATATTTTAATTTTTCAAATGCGTGTATTCATTCACACCAATAGGTCAAAATATGATCATATTTCATGTTACCATAATGTAAATACAAGAAAGTGCAATGATTTTTACATGAATCTTGTCAAACTGCTAACTCACCTTCTTGTTTGGGGCTAAAACTTTATAAAAAACTGTCCGACTCATTGAAAACTATCGATAGGTTTTGGGTTTCATTGCTTCTGTTAGTTGAATTTCCGCTGTGATTGAACCGGCATTGGTGCTCTACTAATACTCTCCATCAAAGCTTGAAGATAGCAGGAAACTACAGTAAATATAATGCCAATTATTTTGAATCAAAATATGTAACTGGAACATTTGAAGATACAGCATTGAAAAGAAAACATGTTTCATATAAATCCTGAAAAAAACCTAGAAACGATCTTCATTTTATATAAATTTCATATATGAAGTAAATATTTTTTTTATTTGGAGCAACTGAAAAAGTGTATTAAAAGTATTCATGAATACTTTTTTCTATTATTCGAAAATGTTCACTTTCTTTGATATTTTTTTCACTTAGGTACTATGATAAATATCATGACAAAAATTGGAAAATAATGTTTTTCTTCATCAGAATATCCTTCTGTGGTAATGGAAAATAATAAGATGTCACGAATGAACGGAGTGATTGATGTTTCATGTAAATCAGTTAAAATTAGTTGAGTTGGTTGAAAAATTAGTTGAATTGGAGTCCAACTCTGGTATAATCAAATACTCACGGAGTTTCGACAGTTCTGTAAGAAAGCCTACGTTTTGGTAGTTTTAGTGATGAATATATTGTTTTATGCGAAACATACTACAGTACATCGAATTGTGAATTACCAAACACTGTGAGTACATCCAAAAACAATAAGAAATACCTATTTTCGTCAAATAAATCATTGTCTTGAGGTTCCTAACTGCCCGTTAGGTTAGAACCGTACCGGCACATCGCATACGGTGACGCATCAATCAATGTCCCATCCTACTACAATATAGTTAGTCAAGAAAGAAGTATCCAATTTCCAACAAAAGAACAAGCTATTATTTTCCCTTCAATTGATGGAATCAAACTACACGCTTATATTGTAGCTCTTGGTTCAATTATTCAACCGAAAAATATCTTTTCTACATCAAGAATATCGAATAATCTCATCTGTGTATATTTGTCGTCTAGAGATCTCGTTTCAAAAGTTCCTCACAGAACATGGTGAAATGAAAGTGGATCACTATATCATTGAGGCGCTCAGGCTCAGAACACCAGCCACACGAGTAGTATTATCAAATGTGTGCCCAATGATCCCACATGATATCATCGAAAAAACTTTGAAAAATTACGGACTAACCCTACTCTCCCCTATGTCATTTCTCCGAGCTGGAATAAACAACCCAGAGTACAGTCATGTTCTTAGTTTCCGTCGACAAACGTATATAAATCCTAATGAAAACGTTCCCGTCCCAGAGTCAATCCTCATTACCTTCGATAATACCCAATACCGAATATTTCTTTCCGAAGATAACATGAATTGCTTCAGGTGTTAAAAAGTGGGACCTCTAGCAGATGCATGTCCTGAACCAGGAACTATTACCAAACCACAAAAATGAAATGAGACCAATGCAATGATCAGCCAAACTACAGAGCTGGACACTACGGAGCCAACAATACTCCTTAAAGATATATCTCCCACCACACATAAGCGTAACTCATCTGAAATAATTACACCATCACCTGAAGATGCCCCAACGAGAGAGCCTCCAATTATCATCAAACCTAAACCTATTCCTAAAAAGATTAAAATAAACCCTGATGAATCGATAACCTCATGCGAACAATCAATCATACCATCAAAAAAATATCGAAGAAGCAATCCCTCCTTTTTCTTTGAACTTCGATCAACTAACTAGTTTTTTAAATAACAGTTTTGGTTCACCGGATCCTCTGTTGATCGCCAAAGAACAAACAAAGGATATTCATGGTCATCTGGAAATGCTCTCGAAAATCTACCCATCTCTTGTAGACAGAGAAATCAAATCAAGAATAACTAGAATTGAAAAGAAAATCATTCGCCAATTACAGAAATAATTTGAAACAAACTCTGAATCATCTCTCTCAGAGTCTGAAAGTGACAGTACATCTTTCGAAACGTATTGAAATTTTAAATCACGTTCATTTCGCAATGGAATTTAAATGGGTTACACACCCGTCTGGAAATGTTGCAGAAATTAAAAAATTGAGTGAAGACGTCAATTTTATGTCTCCAGGAAACCCATTTTCGGGACCACAAAACCTATCAGCTCAAAAATTACCTTGCTTTTCACAAAAATCGACAAGATCAACTTAAGACCAGTGGAGGAGTTTCAATCTATATTGATACGTCTATTCAGACAGAGCAAATTCAACTGGATACAGATCTGGAAGCTGTAGCAGTGTCTACCAAAGGACCAGTTAATATAAATTTATGCAGAATCTATATTTCCCCCAACACCATTATCGATGAACAGAAGGTCAGATATTTATTCGAACAGATACCTAAGCCACGTATCATCCTTGATGATTTCAACTCCCACAATGAGTTATGGGGAAGTGACACCAACTGTAC
>WOGN01001841.1:0-18057 GCA_015342105.1 Leptinotarsa texana
ATGGAATAAATAAACCATTTTTACAGTAAAGTTGAAATAATTTCAAAAGCAACCGAACTGAATCAATGAACGGATACACCCAAAATACAATAGATAAATTAGAAAATAGAATCAAATAAAAAATTCAGAACAAGGACCAAATTACTCCAATAAATAAAACAACACAGCGATGGACTGCATTCACATACGTAGTCAACAAATCAAAAAACTAACAAACATCTTCAAACCACTGAACATCAACATCACATACAAGCCAAACACAAAACTAACACAGAAAATAAACAGCTACGAAAAAGAAAAAGCCAAAAACCTAAACGGAGTGTAAAGCATACAATCCTCGGACCTCAATAAATTCTATATCGGCCAAATCACAAAAAAAACTGATCCAAAGGTAGGACGAGCACTAAAAGGCATACATAAACCCAATAACATATAAATCAAACCTCGCAACACACGCCATACAAAACAAACATAACTTTTTCCCACCAGAGAACATAAAACTCATAAAACAAGTCAATAAAGGAAACCATATGGACATCTGGGAAAACTTAAAGATCCATAAATTCAAAAGTCATAATTCAGTTATCAAGGAACAAATATAAATCAAAGCACAACAAGACCTAACATTCAATATACTACACAATACAATACACATTCCTAGAAACAGTGAACCTAGAGAAAATCTAACACAATGGATAGTACTTGATGTAACCCAAATAGAGGCAAATTTACATGTAGTACCTGCACTAAGGCGTTCTAACTGCATGAAAGAACAAACAAGAGGATGTTCGAGTAGAGTCAAGAAGATGATAGCACAACCTGCTATCAAAAGCGCTCGCTTATAATAATAAAAGTTTTAAAGCCTATATAGTTATTGTGATTGTTATATAATCAGAAATGATTATTGAACAACAAAATTAGTTAGCTCCTCCATAACTATATCATTAAAAAGGAGCACTATATCGTTTACTTGAACTATATCAAAAATCAAATTTCTGCTTTCAAAAATAACTAAAATATAGGGATATCTCCATCTCAAGTATGTACAAAATCAGATAAATTATGGAGAAGTTGCACACTTCAAAGCTTATCTGAATAACGATTCAAAAACTCAACACTCAAGAAAACACCGGTTAGTTCCTGAGATACTCCGAAAAAACCAAAATTCGCCAATTTTGTAAAATTATTTTTAGAATTATTCAAGGAGATACAAAATAACTAAAAAATATTTTTTCATTGCTTCTTTTCAAGCTGTACAAGATGGAGTTAACATATTCTCTAAGTCGACTTTATGTTTTCGAGAAACCTACACGAATTTCATTATGACAATTCCACCTAATCAAAATTTCCTAAATTCAAAATTGTCACCTGAACACTCTCCAAAATGGGCAGTTTTTTCCAGTATCTCTTACACCTGATTTTACCATGCTTGCCTTTCTCATCTTGGACACACTGTATAATTCACTGTAAGGATTTTTTCTGTCGTTTATATTTCAACCAAGCTGTGGGCGGCCTCGTTATCGAAAACTTCTTAGCAACGACTTGACATATTTTCCAATAATACGCAAACATCTGGAAAATCAACAATATGACAATGAGTTACATTTCTGACGAAACTCAATTACATCAAACACTGAAACTGAATACCCTTCTGACGAATTTCAACGGGGAATCGAAACGAATTCCAGTCCACAGAATTATTGATGGAAAATGATTTTAATTGACGTGAACAGACCTCATTTGAGAATTGTGGAATTGATGGGCTGTACGTTCGGTCTATTCCCCGAAGACAAAATTACGCAATAGATTCTCCAGCCTTCAAAAACACAAGGACGAAAAACCTGTATTGGATTTCAATTATTCGCTCGTTGATATATTGAAATCCAGCCCCTTCAAGGGAGAATTTTACGAATATTCAACATAATATATACTCTATTCTGAATGTTCATTAAAGAAGAAAGTAATAGCTACAGGAAAATCCAGAAAAACCTGCAGCACCATATCATCTGAAGATCTTGACCCTTCAATGTTCATAAAATGAATCAATTAGGGTGTCTCCAGAGGCTCCAATGAACTCAACACATCCTCTGAAAAATTAGTGATACGACTATTGTCAAACTTAAACCAGTCCGTTTACTCTTTGACCAATGCATAATAATGACCAGATTCAACGCCAGAACCATTGTGAACAATGACTGCACGAAAATTATAATAGTGGTCTGCTAGATTGAAGTTTTCATCTATTTCGAACCTTCGTAAGAGTTTGGTGCTTTCATCAGAGATTGAGTCATGTTCGAAGATCATCAGGGTTATTATTAGATTAACTGGTGCTTCAGCTATACTTGTTGTCTTATAATAGTCAGATAGTTTGGCGCATGTTTGGCAATGCAGTTGATCATCACCCGTTAAAAGTTCTATTTTCAGTTAATTTAACAACAAGCTTCGCTAGTTGGGTTCCCAAAAATCACATACGTTTTGCTATATCTTGAACATTTACTACAAAGTAAACAAGTTAGGATTTTTCCAGCAAAAGATCTAGAAACAAATAGAGATACACTGTACGGAATCATTCAATCCAGAACGGTCAGGAGTATTGACTTTGGTATTTTTATGCTCACGAAGAGTATTCAACAAGAACTCTAAGAATTCGGAGCAATCCTCTTGTTGTACTAACGAGTATCTAGTAGACTTCAAATACTTCAGGAAATCGGTTGGTGTGGGGATGGATAAATGTATGCATGTATGAATGTTTGTGGTAGTAAATCCTGAACAGTCTACTTATTCCGTCGCGAATATTTGTGAGGTGTCTCCTTCTACTGTGTGGAGACTTTTGAAGAGGAATATGTATCATCCATACAAAATTAAAATGGTAGGTACACCAATTAACTAAAGATGACCCTGATCGAAGAAAAGAATTCTGCGAAATCATGACGAAATATGACCCAATATCTAGAAAAAATTAACGTATGGGTAGGAATATTGGGAAACCATATCGTAGGACCTGTATTTATTCATTAAAATTTAACAAAAAATAACTGTATTTGAATATGTTGGAAACTACTGTTGACCCTCTCATCACTGAAATCGGCGAAGCGAATCCTAATAAATTCGATGTTGATATTGTATTCGAACAAGATGGAGCACTACCATATTACTCCAGACAAGTAAGAAACTATTTGGATATTACTTTTCCCGGTCGTTGGATAGGCCGTCGAGGTCCTACAGAATGACCAGCCCGCTTGCTAGATTTGACACCTTTGGACTTTTTTATGAGGCGATTTGAAGCAAAAGGTGTACGAAACTGAACCTACTTCACTATTGGATATACGGCAGAGAATAATAAATATTTGTAGAACTATCGACGTTATTGTGTTCGAAAATGTTCGGCGTGAAATATCGGATAGGCTGTTCATATGTCAAGAAGTTCAAGGCAACCATTTCGAGCACCTTCTGAACTAACCTCAAGCTCATTACCTCATGTTATGTAGTTAAATGTCAGTGTATTCAGGCAATTGTTAAAAGTTCCGCCATTTCATAGTAGTTGAAGATATTGACATTATATTATAGGGTTGTGAAGCATTTGTCAGGAGCTTTAAAATTATGTATTACAAGACCCCCTTTCCATTTATTTTTTTTTCCATATGGCGCCGAGTCGCCATCTTGGAAGTTTCATCTGTCAATTTCACTTCAAAATAAAGTATTCATTCATTAATTTCATTATCCCAAATTTCAACAAGCGGTGGGGGGAATTAAAGAAATACACTGTATACATGTGTCGCAAGTACAATAAATAACATTTTCAAAGTTGGAAATTATAATTTTTTCATTTATGAAATTCTATTAGACGGAAACACATGAAAATGCAATGCCAGAAAAAATAAGAAAACATTAGATGTTAGCGGTTAATTTGAAATTAGCCATTTGTTAGTGGAAAAACATACTAGACCAGAGCAAAAACCTTTCAGAAACTCAATTACTGCATAAATATTACTTAAGAAGATTAAAAATATTGTGTTTATTACATTTAAACTAAATTGAAGTCAATTCAAGGTACGAGGGACGAAATTTTGAGGGTAGAAAATAGGTTTTCATGATATTCTGTAATTTTTTTAATCGAAATATTCAGTATAATGTTTTATGTTGAATGTAAAAAATACACCATTTTCAAATTAAAGTACACAAAATAAAATGAAAGATTAACCGCCTCTTGTAATAGAAATGATCAATGGGGAATGTTTCTCCTGACGAAAATCAAGTAGTTTTCATAAAAGAGCTCTAAAACGCATTTTAAACTTATCATTTCAACCTTTTTCTTTAAAAAATTATTTAAATACTTAAAAAAGAAGACCGAAATAATGCATTCAACATTTAAAGGGATTCGTTTCTATGTCACCATTTGGCAACATCGGTTATTGCTAATAAAGGACAATGCATCTGTTACCTGTATGAGACAAACAAAGATGACATATTTCAGAGGCGTGCTGTTCTGTTTACTTATGTTCCGAGACATTCTGTGACATATGACGTTTTGTGCACCTAACCTATCTTCCTCTATATAAAAAAATAACATAACAACTATTGTTTATGTGGCTTGTGGAGGTGGTATTGAAGTCTAATTTATATTTTGCCTTAATTGTTGATTTATAAAGATAATTTTCCTTTTTCAAAATAGAATATCTAGTTACGTATAAATTATTCTAGGCGCTGTTGCCAATATATGGATTAGAAACTAATCCCTTTAAAAATTAAAACCCAACATTTGAAACATCAATTTGAATACTTTTCGAAGTGAATTTGACAATCTTATGAATTGAACTCAACTTTATTTTTTTCAAACTTGCATTTGCTGTAATAACCCAAATTGAGGAACATTCCCCATTGTTTTATTTGACATGGTATTCATTGCCAATGTTAAACAATAATGACAATCACGTTAAAAAAAAACAAAAGTAAGCTTCAAGCTGATGAAAAAAATGTTTTAATAACGTTTAAGAACGGGTGTGAACTTTCTAGGGCCCACAGGAAGCTTATTGTTCTTCAGCGGTGCAACGAGATTTTCAATGGAACTTGATTGTCTTTTTCTGTGCTGTTGGATACGTTGCTACTTCATGTCACTAGCTAACAGATACCGCTGAAACCTCAATTGAGACAAAATATAGAACCTCATCGTTTCTTCAATTATTCATTTTCAGTATTACTTTGAACTCCCACCAGATCACTTTTATAATAACGTAGTTTGTTGAAAAGCCAATCACGTGATAACCCGCCGTCCCGTCGATTCCTAATGCTAATTTTCTTCGCGGTAGAGCTCTTGTGCGAACATTTCGCTCGATATTGCGACAAGTGCCTACACTCGTGGGATATGAATATATATCAAGTTGCTATAGAAACCAAGAAACCCGTGAAAAATGTAATATCCTTCGCAAGCTTTTGAAATGAAAATCAGACAATGTAAAGAATAATAAAACGGAAATGTATATCTTTTCTATTATATTTTTCATTTTTAATCCAGGACTGCTAAACTTTTGTTGTATACCAGCGAGCCGCCCCGGCTCCGAACTGGTGCGATGCTGATACTTACTATAAATTCACCTACCGGAAGTTTAAGAGTTTGGAGAAACAGTGATGAAAAGTCAATTTTGTTTTTTGGACATCTACAGCATAAAACTAACCTACATACAAAATTTCAGCCTTCGTAATTATAGCGGTACGGAGAAACAGTGATGAAAGGGTAATTTTCATATGTAAACGCGCCCATTTTACTCCCACGGTGGGCTTTCCAGTTGGAAAGCCCCCCGAATATCTACAAAATAAAACGTACCTACATACAAAATTTCAGCCGCCGAAAATATACCGTTATGGAGAAACAGTGATGAAAATGTAATTGTCATATGTAAACGCGCCCCTTTTGCACCCACGAAGTGATCTCCTGTTGGAAAATTTGAAAATCATCTTATTGCACATCAAAAAAATAAAACGAACCTTGACACAAAATTTCAGCCTCCGAAAATATAGCGGTAAGGAGAAACAGTGATGAGCCAAAGACGACTGTCGCAAATTAAGCGGGTGAGAAATATGTCATTTTCTAACGCATTGTACACTGTACTTTTTCTACGGTTGAGTTGTTTTCAATTGTTGAAAATTAAAATACATACATAATAATACTTGTATGTCATCAACTCATTTTTATATTTTAATTAAAATGGTAATCAACAGTTATATTTAAACAATTTTGTAAATTAATTCCTGGTAAGTCGTTTTGTTTCAGCATGTTTTCGGTAATTGAAATATTAGCTGCGGTTGAAGTTGAAGTTGATAGGGAAACGTACTGAGCTTCCACAGCATTGCTGCGTTCAGGTTCTAATGGCGCTGGAGGCTGAATGGATTCTACCATACTTTTTGAAATTTTCAATTTGTTAGCTATGGAGTTGTCGATATAAGATTCAGCAACACTGTTGGATTTCCAACCCCCATGGCCTTTTAAAGTTAAAAGATCTGCATTAACTAAAATAGTCGCAGATGACCTTCGGAAACAGTGGCCAGTATATAATTCAGGGTTCGGTAATTGCGAAAATTTCCCTATTTCTTTCGCCATGGTACCATAATTATTTATCCTCACAGGTTGTTTCGTACATTTTGTAATTTTTGTAATTTAAAAAGAATGTCTTTCATTTGTGCATGGTCGAAGTTTCACATATTTTTTGTAAATTCGGTAGAATTCTTCTGTGACTGAAATTTCTAAGAACCTTGGTTTTAGTATCGGATAATTTAATTAAAAGGGCCAAATTAAGATCATCCATGCCATCAATTTTTAATTTTCGAAGTTCATTACAACGGCATGCCCTTGTAAGGTCAATAGCTAAAGCAGCCTGAAATCAAAACCAAACATTCATTTTTCGATAACAATTTAAACATTTTCAATTCATATCTTTATCAGCAAATACTTTTCATCGGGTGCATTTTTTTTAAATTGTTGAATTTCTTCAGAATATAATGTTTTTGACTCTTTTGGAAAATATTTTTCAGATTTGCGTTTCAAAAATGCACGTAGTCTTACGTATTTTGATATATCAACACAGTTTTTAATAATTAAGGTACTCACCAGCATCGATTACTGAGACCATAATGTTGATTATTTCAATCTTCTTGACAACTCTTTAAAATAAACTAACAAGGAAATTTCGGAACATTAATTTACCTTGGCTTTCATTTTCCGGTCCATAAAGTTTCTGTAAGCGATTTCATATTTTTCTCTTGATGTGCTTGGTAGCAAATTATTGCAAATATCTGTTGCTTTCTGAACAATTTCTGGAGGTGTATTTTCTGACACTAAATCTTCGTATTCCATTATATTCAATATTTAATAAATTTGAACTGTTTATACTATAACAATCAACAATAAAACTATTTTCGTTGGGTAAGTTGACAGCAATAATTATGCATTGCTTCGGTTTTGTTGTTATGGAAACGCCGACAATGGGCTACTTGGATATTGCAAGCGAATCGTCGGCGTAGCGTTGTCAACATGGAGAACGTGTCATATCTGACATGTAACAATTCATGACTGACTTGGGTTATTTTCTGGATTATTTCTCACTGTAATGGCGGATATTTATCACTACGTGAGAAATGTTTCTCATTGAATGCGTATGATGCGTATGAGCTATGAGTGCCACATTGTATAGCATCCGTAGAAAAAGGTGATTTTCATATGTTAACGCGCTTTTTTTAACTCACGGAGCGCGACCCAGTTGGAATATTAGAAAATTCTTCCTTAGTGCGCATCTAAGACCTAAGAAGCACCCTTATACCAAATTTAGCTTCCTATAGGACCTCACTAGTACAGAGAAATAGAAATGTATGAATGAATGTTAAATGATTGACATTCGTATTTAAGTATATATTCAAATGTAATTGCGAATTTTTGATTGGACCTTTACTTTTGTGGCGAATGAATTACAAACATTCCGAAAAAATTGAAGCATTTTATACTCGATTTTGCATTCGTTTCAAAATTTAAACAAACTTTTCATGCCATCATGTAGTGGACTGGCTAACTATCACATGCTTTTTGTTTGCGATTACGTTTTCCACAGAAAGTTGAATATAAAAAATATTGTTTATCGTAGATAAAAATAATTGCAAAGTTATGTAAATTCTTATAATGGTAAATCAGCAATAACATTTAAAAAATTAATATTCAATGTTGCCCTCCTTATACAGTTTCAGACAGAAAGTTGTTGATCTTAGTTTCAGCCTCAATAATATCATTTTTTAACTAGATTTAGGGGAATCCATTCCCTTCCACACGTGCATTTGTATTCGATAGAAAATGGAACGAAGCTATTTTCATATGAACTCTTACCCCATTAATTGTTAATCGCCAGCATGGATTTTCTGTTATTTTTCAAGCTTTGGGCAACGCCGATGAAAGATTTATAGCGGTCGTGTATTATAAACGATCCTTTTGCATTATTACCATAAAATTTCCACTGAAGCCCGCATCTATTACGGCTTCTTGTTCGTTAATCACGAATCGGGTATTTGTGTCGAAATAACAAAACCTTTGATTTACGCTTTCTGATGTTGGCAATAGCCCAGTAGTAACCGGTCATTGTTGAACTATTGAGGATATGAACTAAAATACTGTCAAACACGTCCAACCTAACTATTTTCTATCAACGGTAAGGAAATACAAGTACATCATTATATTTATAACTATATTTTAATAGAAACAGACAGCACAGTATTCATCTAGATATCCCTAGTAGAATTTCACAAAAATATTTTCATTGCCATAACGGAATTGGGTTTTATCTTAGGCTTAATGGAACATAATTTCTCTTGGAGGCATGATTTTGTTGTGGAATAGTATTTATTCATCTTATCAAATCCTACGGCTTCAGATTCACGATAGTTGAAAGGAAGTTTTTAGATCGCGTCTTGAAAGGCTTGCTCCACTTGACACAATATTTTGTTTTAACATTCAATATATAGTAACTCCATCTAATATTTAAGCCCTAATTTTGTTTCATGAACTAACGAACCATCGAGTTCAAAAATCATGTGTCCTGAGTTTAGCCACCTTCCAAGGACTTCTGTAATCGGAAAAGTCATTTTTATAGAGGAAACTAGGTAACGCCTGCTGGGTTAGAACATTGAATCTTGATATTTCGCTATTTTTAAAGTTGGGAACAAATTATGTCGGGCTTATAACTTTATATATTAGTCCGTATCGGTCCCGCACGCGCTGAAAAAAAAATCACATACTTTCTAGACACTTGAATAAAGGAAAATCCATGGGAAAAACTTCTCCGGTGATTATTTTATTAGATAACTTCAGTTAATTAACTAAATTTTGCAAGTTTCAAATTTACATAGAAACCCTGATAATTTTAAACTAAAAACCTCAAATGTTGTTCACTTCTTGGAGCTTTTCTTGAAATCCTTCAAAAAAGATTCCCGTTGGAAAAAAAATGATTTTCCACTCTGTTGTTAATAATCAAAGACGTTAAAAAATGAAAAATTCAATTAAAGGAATGAAAACTTTTTTTTATATTCAAATTTATTCGTATTCTTATTATTTAAAGTTACATAAAAATGATTTTTCATAATTTTTAGCTCTGTTTGTTTAAAAAATTGTTATAAACAAATGTATTGTTTATGAGATATTTGATTTTTTTCTAGGGGATTTTTATCAGTGATGAATAAGTATTATGATTTTTAATTTTTTTTTGCTACTAAATATGAATATCAAGGAACGATTTTTTTCAAATCATAATTTCTATTTCTATTTGATGTTCTGAAAACAACCATTTTTTAATTTATATTTTCTTTATTTATTTAATAAACAATTTGTTTTAAACAAATTAATTTTTACGATATATTTTTTAAATACTGCCAAAAAAAACAAAAACAATCTTATTTCACTTTTTCTGCCCTTTTATATCGTATTTTTTAATGAATACTAAATGCCCAGTTCATAAGATATTTGTTTTCGAAATGAGATGTAATCCGAACCTTATGAATTAATTATTCTAGCTATTTTAATTGAATAATGAAAATTGAGTGGAAACTATTACTGGAATAAGTAAACAACTACCAAGTGTTATGTAAATCATATTGCCATATTTCAATTATTTTTATTGTAATCATATTCACCCACTCGTATATCCTTTTATGAAATTCTGATACGTTGCATGTATGTATGATATAACAGTAAATAGATTCATGCCTCCCACATCGAGACATCATGGTTTATGTAATACTGTTGAGATCACCGCGGCTCGCTGCTTAGGATCATAGAAAATATCGAATAAATGTAAAAATGGTAATTGCCGGAATATACTTAACCCCTGTCAGGAACTGTTAGAATAAAATACCAACATTACAAAATCAGCTGTTGATCGTAATTCACGAGCGGTAGCAATAATTATAATAGTTCGTTTGTTTTAATCGTCAACCAGCTGTTCATCTACTGATAAACCTATGAAAGTCTCAAAGAAAGGAAGGAAAAGGGCTCAAACATTAAAGTTTTATCATTCACCTACGTGTGTACCATCTTCCTAGTATTTTTCTGTCATTAATTTTACCTGTATGTGCAGTTTTCGTTGCATTTCTGACTCTATTTATTCTTGTTTTAATTTCGATTGCTGCTATTAATTTTTTTGTTATGTTTAGATTTTTTGTTGGTCAAGTTATCATGCCTTAGTGCTATGACAAATCAATAATGTATAAAATAAATGTAAATTACAATTGAAATTACCGAAAAGGAGTAGGTAGTACATAAAAATTGTATATGATACAAACACAAAATAAAGTTAATAAATATATAAATGTAAAAATAAAAATGTAAAAATAAAGATACATGGAGACCTACATTGATGATAGTCACTCTGTAAAGCTGTAGTCAGACGCATCATACTAAGCATTCTCTGAGAGATGTTTTTGCAGTTTCCGTTTGAAATTAGCGAGGGTTGCATTTTTCATCGATTGGGGCAGTGAGTTGTACAATGATATAGAGTTGTAGAGTTACATCTCCCTGTTATTTCTAGTCTTTGGTTTGGTGCTCTAATATTATCCTTGTTCTTAGTATTATAAGAATGGTTGTTACCTTTTGTAGTAAACTTTTGTAAATTTTCTTGAATGTGTATCAAATTGCAGTATATTACACAATATGGCAGAGTTAACATATTGAACTTAATAAATCAATTCTTACAGCTCTCCATTTGACCTATTCCAGCTAAAACTCTGATTGCTCTTTTTTGAATTTTAAATATCCTGGAGAATGAACAGATGTGCCCCAGTTTATCAATCCATAAATTAAGGAAATATGAAACATTGCGTGATAAGCGGTATGGGCATCTTCATTACCGACTTTATTTTTTATCTGCCTCATTGCATAGACCTTGCCTGATAGATTTTTTGCTAGTTTGTCAATATGGGGTTAACTTTGAATCAATAGTTATTCCAAGACATTTCACATTATTTGAGAGGTTATGGGACAGTAAGAACATAGCTGTTTGTGTCTTGCTTTTATTCACACATAGGCTATTCGCATTAAACCAGTCCGTAGCCTCTTGATTATCTCGCTTTTCTAATTCTGATGACTCTTCAATATTTTTTCCGGATGGCGAAGGAAGTGTCATTCCCGAACAGCATTGTAAACATTATCATTGAATTTGGCAGGTCATTAATATAAATCAAGAAAACTGTGTCCCAAGCACACTACCTTGTAGAACACCATTCAATATCGTTTGTAAGCTACTGAGTTCTTCATTATGTGATACACATTGCTTTCTCTCATTCAGATATGATGCTAGTAGATTGTTTGCTATGCCTACAAATTCATAGTATCTCAGTTTTCTAATTTCTCATTTCCTCCACCGTATGTGAGAAACCAATTTATTACATTCTTGTATATTTGTGCGGTTGAATTTACCACTTTTTGAAATTAGTTTTTTGTTTTATACTGTTTTCGATTTCAAAAAATACGTTTTTTTACTCTCTTTGTTTTAACATGTAACACTTTCATCACTTTCACTGTCTTCATTTATTGTGTTAGTTTGTAGCTAAAATTTCATTTTGAGGATGAAATGATTGCTCTTTATATCTGGGCCCCACCCTACTTTCATTCCTTTACGCCAACTGAAATTTAATCAAAAATTTCTGTTGAAAACATTTTCTTACATTTCCTGCCTCAAATTCGTTTTCCTGCAGAACTCTTATTTTCTTATTATTATTCTTTCATCTTTGCTCACCGTTGTTTTTTCTAGAATGCATTTGAATCGTCTAGAATTTTCTGCATTTCGTCATCATGTATTTAAAACTTACTAATAACATTTATTTCCATTTTCGATATTCATCCCGTTAGTAAGTTTTTATATGGATTATTTTTTAGTTTCATTCAAAATTTAAACTTTTGTTCTTGTTTAATCTTCCTTCTCAGATAATACATTATTATTCACTACTATAATATCCAGTTTTCATAGTTTCAACTTCTTTTTGATTTTTCAATTTTTATTTTCTATTATCTGCATCTTCCTTTATCTCAGATATCCGTCCTAGTAACTTTTTACATCAATTCAAAAAACAAAAAAATTACGATAAGGCCAGCATCCTTGTGGTGTTACTTATTACTTTGTTATTTCTTGCAATAACTTTCTGGCAACCATAGTAAGCTGCATTTTTTCTAGAAATAAACCTATTCATTACTTACAAATAAATAAAATATCAGGTGATTGCTACCTTTCCATTAAAACTTATAGGCAGTAACTGCTTGTTTATATTTGAGCGATAAAAATATCTAAAAATTGTTATTATATTGTATACAATTTTTAGTTTTATTTACACAATATTTCTTCTACAACACGTTGACGTGAATAAAAACTTAAAATTTGAGGAATGAAATTTTAAAAGATAGTCAAAAATATTCGGATTTAGTGGCAAATAGGAGTCTAAAACCCAAGAAGAAACATTGTCAGCCACTTTCTAATATAAATCGGCTTTAAACAGATATATCGTATATGTCCTAGTCATCCACGAATTCGGTATTGCTTCAATTATTTGATATTTCAATAGAAATGATGTCATCATCATCATCGTTAATAAATGAAATATTATCCGTTTGAACATCAGGTCAAATCTCACTTATCAAGGATTCTACTATACTATTTGATTTCGCTACATTCGTAATATCATATGGATTTATGTCTAACAGATCCACCATAACAAATGCAATTGCATTACTCAAAATGTTACTAAATCTCAGATAATCGTGCTCAATTTGATGTGATATACATTGATTTTACTAAAGCATTTGATCGACTTAATCACATGATCCTTCTACAAAAACTACACCAATTTGGTTTCCATAATTCAGCACTATTTTGCATTAAATCCCACCTACTTCAACACGAATAGTTTGTATCATATAACGGTCATGATTCTTTTCATTATATTACTTCATCTGGAGTATCTCAGGGATCGAATCTCAGACCACTTCTATTCTTATTATTAATTAATGACCTCAGTAATTATGTCTATTATAATAAGTTATTTTTTGCAGATGATTTCCAAATGTTGTCGAAACTATCGTAGACTGTAACTGTAACACACTGCAACGACAGTTAGAAAATCTACAGACTTGATGTGAAGCTAACGAACTATATGTTGATGAACCAAATGTAAAGTAGTGTCTTGAAGTAGGAAACTGTTATTCATCAAGTACAATTATCCAATAGATACAATTTCACTGTCACGTAGTAACTCAATTGGAAGATCTTGGTTTATATTTTGATCAAAATTTTTCTCTTTCCAACTACATTAGATCAAAAGTAAGTAAACCATTGAGAGTTTGTGGCTTTATAGTTCGCAATTGTAGAACTTTTCCAAAATATCTACTCTAATCACTCTTCATAAAACTTACGTAGGGTCAAAATTAGAATATGGCTCTGTTTTATGGTATCCATTCTACAATTGCTACAATATACCAATTTTAACGGTTCAACGTTGTTTCCTAAAGTTTATTTACTTCAAATCTTATGTTATCTATCCTGAATCATATGGATCTCTTATAACATTTGTTATTGATAGTCTTGAGATACGCAGAAAACTTGCTGGAATAGTTTTATATATAAATTACTGCACAGCAATGTGGATATTGTTGAGGTACTATCTCTTATAAATTTCTGTGTACCTCATTTCAGAACTATAAGTGCAAAAACTTTTTACAGCCGACTGGCCAGACGCAATTTGTATCTCAAGTCACCTATCTTTGACATTTGCAAAAATTTCAAATTTTTCTGATATCAATTTTGATTCCCTAGAATATATTGTTGAAACTGAGTCTCAGTTTTTTTTTATTTCATTTTATCGCATTATATTTTTGTTCTTTCCTCAAATTATAACTTTGTAATTATAAGCACCTATAAGTATTACTTTTTCAACATACATAGTTAACCCTGTAAATGGCTTTTAACTGTTGGGTAATAAAGGCTATTACTTTTTTACCCTAGTATGCGCTGGTCAGCCCCTATCCCCCGCTACATTCGGTAGGGCCAACATTATCAACTAACAACAACTCCCCACGCTGTGGGGTAAGTGATCATTGGCCTGAGAATCATGTGCCCTGAGTAAGCCCAGTGAGCCAAGAATGACAGCCTTCTGCATCTATCCGGCTAAGATTTATGCCTTAGTTTTACAAGCCAATATGATTCAAGAGTAGAGAGGGCATCATTCCACCAAGGACTCCAATAATCAGGCTTATTAGCTTGTATGAGCCTGAGGGTGGGGAACGAATAGTTCCAATAAATTCGGCACTTCTTTGTGACTATTAGTCAATTATCATTTATAAATATCCCACGTTTTTGCCCTTTCTTTTCAGTACAGCTTTAAATCTGTTTAAAACTATTTACATGCAATTTCTGATATGTCTTCATCATGAGTGTCCCTAATACTGACCATCAAGTCATTATCATAACCCTGAGTTATCTATAGAGTTTTTTATACCACTACTTAAGGGGAATCCCTTTTCATCTATTGTGATAATCTCCCCAAAAAGTTACTTCTGTTCTTTTCTTGTGATTCAGTAATAAATTCTTGAAGGCATATTAAGTTAATGAAGGTACAAAAACATTTCCGACACAAACATTTTTCTATAGGGTCTATAGGTTCGCTTTTTATATAGAATTTTTTTATTTTCCATTGATTTCACAAAAAATAGTGATGTTTATGCGGTGGTAAGACTTTATTTTGTCTATTGAACTAAGCAAAGTCTCTACGAATTCAAAAGAATTTTGTGCTGAGGCGGAAAAAGTTCCATCATTGCCAGAATGGGTATAGACCCGATTCATAGGATTGTGAGAATTATTCTTCTGTTTTTCTATTAGATTTTTTAGGGCCATTCCTAACATTTTCTTCAAAAATATGTTTTCATAGTTCTTATGTTTTATTTTCATTCAAAAAACACTCTTTTGTGATATTTTCACTAAACAGTTTGACGAATTCGCATCAATAGCTTCAACTGGCGTGTCTTACTCAGTAAAAGACTTAAGTATTAGTAGGCTTTTTATGATTTTACTTTTTATGAATTTTATTCTTATGAATGATATTGAAAAAATTTGAATCACCACTACGCGTTGTCTATCTGAAGCCAGACACGGAAAAAACCCTTTCAAAATTGCATCTTTCACTCATTGAATCGGTATCGTTTGACAATTCAGGCAATGCTACCACCTATTTCATCCGACCCTTCGTACACAGAGAGCCTACCGATTCCAAGTATGACATTACCAAAAGTAGATATCTCTTTCTGTATCTCACTTCTCACTCTACGTCAATCACTATGCAACACAACTCTATGACTGATCAAAAGAAGAAGAGTACTAGCGGACTTGATTGGACAATCTAACGCCACTTTCCCTCAATGGTGAGGTCATTCCATTTGAAATGGAAGTGAAAAATCTTGGCATTGTTCTAGATAAAAAAGTCACCTGGAACGCTCACTTGGAAAAAGTTTTACACAAAGCCAGACTGTCTCTATGGACATGTCGAAGCTGTGGTGCCATCAGTACGCCACCGTGGAGATCCTTCTAGATCTACCTCTTTTCCACATTTTACTGGAGAGAGAGGTTAGATGGGCTGCATATAGACTTGTACGCATTGCCAATTGCACAAATCAATTTAATGCAGAGTACAACAGACTGTTGGTTGATACTGGCAGTCATAGAATTCTGGAAATGACTTCTGACTTTATGCTTCCAACGAGAGGACTGAATCCTCCGGGAGATGGAAATGTTAAGAAGCAGATAGTTGTTGGTTCACAGATGGATCAAGAACACCTTCCGGTTCTGGTGCAGGTGTTTTCAGTCGCAGAGAAATCAACCTGCCTAGGAACCTATGCGACGGTATTTCAAGCGAAAATTTACGCTATTAAATTGTGTGACGAGAGATTGGGAGAATCCAAACTCATATACAAGTCAATAAAAATATTCTCGGACAATCAAGCTCTTGGCTCCTTCCCGATAGGAAGACAACAGATTGTCTCTGGACTGGATTTTTGGTCCTACTGGCTATGATGGCAATGATGTTGCTGACTCCCTTGCAAAGGAGGGTGCTGCAAACAACTTCATCGGACCAGAACCTGTCCTTGGCATCGCTTCAGGCTTTGCCAAACAAAGATTAAACTTCGGACTGTCTGAAGACAGAGTATGTCGCTTCTGTTTGGAAAATGATGAAACAGCACAGCTTATACTTTAAGCATGAGACCGCTGGAGACCGAGTCAGGTTTTTAGAGTTCGTCAGAGCCGTACTCGTACCATCTGACCTGAAACACCACTCAACATACAAACTAATCGGCTTCATTAAGAAGCTGGGTTTATTTGGTCGAGTGTGAATAGTTGTGAGCCACAATAAACCCTTGTGGGTTGCGGTGAAGGGTCGAATAGACCCACTCACTTTGGACCTAACCAAACAATTGGACTCCCAGATCTATGAATATAGAAATTTAAATAAATGGTATGTTACAATTCTGAATTGGCAAAAAAGTTTTTTCATGTTCAGATTGTCTCGCAAACAATATAAAAATGTGAAAAAATGGAATGTTACAACAGTATATACTAAAACAAAATCTAAATTAGATCCATGGCTGTTTGAACGTTCTCTTAGCACTTCTCATACTTTATTTATCGGAAAATTACATTTTCTATCTGGGGAAGCAAATATTTGCATTGGCCGAAGCACCACATAAATATTTACCGACCGAGAGCGTAAAAATATGTGTGTGCTTTGCAAAAGCCGTTCCTCAACTATATTCCCGACGATTAAATTAGTTAATGAGCGAGACGCGTCATCCAGCCTTCGAATAATTAGTATAATTTGAGTTTTTATTTGGATTCGTTTCGAGAGCAGTGCGACAGAGTGGTTTGCGGTTTTGTGACTTTCTTTCAGTATATAAAAGTCGCCGTCTTGGAAGTGTAGCTAATTGCGAAAGTTCTAAAGAGAATCTTTAATTCAGAAACACGATACACCGTGATGAGAAAATAAATGAAAATGTGCTGGGAATGCCAATTCGTAAAATGTAATACTGGGCTTTGGTGTAGTTCTCATTTATTTTTTCAGAGTGAAACTTTGATAACTGGGGCAGTAATTTATTATTATTATTTTTTCGGTATTTGCCGGTACGTGGTACACGGTAAAATACATAGTAAAAAATATATTATACCAGCTGACCTATCTACTACTCATTGGTGTCTATACAGGTCCCTAGTTTTCAGTAAAATATAATATTGACAAATTTTCAAAAAGTTTGCACTCTATGGAAACTTTTATTATCCATTTATTATCCAAACTCAACAATACATCAGTGGTATGAAAAGTAACTGTGCTGGATCTCATTATGTTGAAGTATATTGAAAATTATCTTATCAACCACATAACACACATATTCAATTCTTCTAAAGAAACAAATAATTTTCTTTCTGCATGAAAACATGCAATTGTACGCCCTATGCCAAAATGTGAAAATCCAACTGAATTATCTCATTTGAGGCCAATTAC